>APFE030301320.1:0-19687 GCA_000404065.3 Pinus taeda
ATAATACTGCTAGTCTTTACAGAATATTGTTGTTGTTCCGTTACAGAGCCTTTGTGTTGTGCACTTGTTCATTAACATTACCGAATTCATCTTGGAAGTTTTGTTCTTTGTGATTGTTGGATTCATGAATAATGTTGTTCTATCTTGAAATGCAATCGTATTCTTTCTAACTGAGGTGATAACTGGATCAGATTACTATTTAAGTGTGTTGTGTGTATATATGGTTTTCAGTGCTATTCCATAATGTATCAGTAATCAGTGTTGTTCCATTTGTTTGTGTTATTAAATCCGTCCTTAAAGAGTGAAGGATTTCCGTTTGATTCTTGTAGATTGCGATTAATGCATTTGATTTGATAGACTGAGATGTTACTGTTTGTTAGACTTAGTTGTCGTTCTATTTCTTAACTGCTGTTCCATTTCAGACTTGTTGTTCCATTTCAGATTTGCTGTTCCATTTTAGATTTGTTGTTCCATTTCAAATTCATTGATTTCTTAGTTGTTGTTCCATTTCTTATCTGTCGTTCCATTTCTTGTTATTGGTGTGAAGAACGATCTCAGGCTGTAGTGAGCATTGACATCTACTGTGCGGCTCCTAGACCCACGATTTGTTCTCTGATTTCCTTTTCCATCAATTTCCAAAGGGATGGGTTATTGCTACCAAACCATTGATTGATAAATTTCTTAGTCTTCTGAATGAGTGATTTAACCTTTTGAAGTAGTTAAGCTGTAAACAACCATCCATTTACTCTTGTATTTTCAAACATTATGCTACTAGCATTACTTTGGCAAATGATAGACTCAGACTCAGACACTCTTTGAAATAACAAAACATTCCCGGATTGACATATTAATGTGAGGTAATTAGAGGTGAAAGAGACTCTTTTTATAGCTCCACATTTTGGCGCCATTGTCGGGGAAAGAGTGTAGCCATTTGTTCTTTTTTTTTTTCAGAGTAGTCTAGGAACCTGCTAGGGAACTATTGGGTTTTGAAAATGAAAGGTAAGAACCTACGTGTGGAGCATGTAAAAGCCCTAATCCTCTACCCGCTTTCCTGCAAATTTGCGGTTGTTTTGTTTGAGTAAGATTTAGTAGTTAATTTGAGTGCATGACTAAGCAGAAAAAGCCAGAAAAAAATTCCAAACCTCTGCCCAAGCCAGAAAAAGCTAACGGGCCAGTGACCCTTGGTTGATCAACCTTCATAGAAAAATCTACAAGAAAGCAGAATCTGAGCCCTCGGTAGGACCCAGGAAAGTTATTTCTAAAAAACCTACTAGTTCCCTTCAGGCCACAGGCTCACCATCTGTAGCCTTCATTGAGGTGCATAGTCAAACTGAAGAGCAGGACTTTCAAGAAATTGAAAACTCTACTCCAAAACTATTGCAGGAAGGGAATTTCAGTAATCTTTGTGAAGGAGGAGGAGAGACAGGGGAAACCGAGGAACCGAGATCTCCTTTTGAGACAACTCAGCCATTGAACAGCCCAAACAAAGGAAGTGCTGCAAAAATCATCTTTGAAGAAACTCAATCTCCTGAGACAATAGGCACTCTCATTATCCCAAATAGAGGAAGTGCTATTAAAATTGTTCCTATTAAAGCCATTCCCTCTTAACCTAGGAATACCCTCCTAGATATCCCAGAAGGTTATTGGCATATATTCGAACCAATGGCTCAAAACCATCCAAACACCCAAACCTCTACATTACAATACCCCATAGTGGATTCTGTAGCAAATTCACCTATGAAAGCAATCCCTCTTCAACATATCCCTACATTCCATGGTCTTACACCAGAAGACCCAGATGCATTTTTATTTGAATTTGATATGTTGTGTAGGGGATATGATTACACCACCGACCCCTAGAAACTAAAACTGTTTCCCTCTACGCTAAAAGGGGCTGTTTTAAGATGGTTTATGGGATTAGGTGGCAGGGTTATAAATAACTGGGATCAAACGAAAGAATCTTTTCTAAAAAAATATCAGGACTATTGCAGGTCTAGAGAACTGAAAGACGATATATTCCAGATGATAGCTAGACCAAACGAAACATTAGATGAGTATGTGGAACGTTTCAAGTATAATCTACAAAGATCTCCTTATGCATCACTGCCTTTACCTGATAATGTGTTGAAAACAACATTAGTAAGGGGCATGAAGGAACAATGGATCGAAACATTAAACATTATGGGAAAATGAGATTTATCAAGAAAGTTTTGCTGACATTATTGATTTATGTATCAGGAGCTTGAGAGGCAGCGCAAGAGTAAAATAGGCAGAACATGATCAGTTTGTAAGAGATAATAAAATCTTGATAGAAGGAATAATGCATGTAGAAATTGGAAATTTATTGGAAAATTTTAAAACTGATATACTAGGGACACTAACTACACAACTTGATATTATGCAAGCCAAGCAGAAGCAAATGTAGGTAGAACAGAATTTGGCAAGCTTCTGTCCTAGATGCAGGAAGAAGCATAGCCATAAGGAGTGTCCACTGGATGCAGTCCAAACATGCACCATTTGCACAAAAGATGACCTTACGGAGAGTTGTCCCTCACTTCCTGGATTGAAAGCAGTATATAAGGAAGCAGAAGAAGAACCAGAATCGGTGTATTTGCTCAACCAGTGATGTCCGTGGTAGCCACGACAATCTGGTATGTTTCCAGACCCAACTTCTTCTTTTTAGCCTCCGAAGTATAATGCTCAATAGTATAACATGTGGCAAAGTCAATTCCAACCCCCATTTCCAAACTGGTCACCACAGTTGTTTCCTTCCTCACACTCGCGGCTGAATCAGGCAAGCCAATCTAGTTGGCCAAATCTTCCTTATACCCCACCACATTGGCAAAGTAAGCCATACCCACCACAATGGACTCCCCCTACTTCACAAATTTTAGCCTGGCAGACAAACTGGTAGAGACCAATGCACTAGCCAGTAGGAACCATTCCTCTCCCTCAACCTACATTGCTAGCCTTACAAAAAAATCCCCAGTATAATCTGAGACCGCAACTCCCAGCCCAACCCAACCCCAATCCAAATAACAGACCAGTCCAATCTCCTCAAATCATAGAAACAACAGAATTGGGAGCCGATCTGAGGGAGTGTAATGATCTTCAGTTAAGATCTGGGCGTATTATTGAAACCGAGGGAGATAAGACAGTTTAGGCTGAAAATCAGTTACCCAGAGAACATCTGTCACAAGAAGAGGATGTGAATAAACAACAAACTCATAATCAAGAAACCACATCCTCTACCCCGTTTCTAGAACAATTAGTCATACGCCGACCTATACAATATCTTGATTTTGACATTCTAGGAGAATTACAAAATTTGTACATAAAAATTCCATTCCTCCAAGCCATTCAAAACATCCCGATATACAAAAAAACTATCAAATAATTGTGTATAAATAAACCAAGGAGGAATATAACAAATAATCCAAGAGTCCAAGTAGTCGGCACTCTATGTGACTTATTATCAGGAAAAGAAACACCCATTAAATACGAAGACCCAGAAAACCCAATAGTAACTTTCCAAATTTATGGTCAGACCTTGTCCAATGCCTTAGTTGATCTAGGAGCTGCAATCAATATCTTAACAACCACTACTTTCCAAAAGCTAGGCATTTCAACAAGAGTTGTTTTATTAGCCCTGTCCATGAAGATTACTATGTTTGATGGTAATGCAGTGATATACCATTCACATCGCACTTCCTCGCTAGGATGGGAAGTAGTAGGAATTTTGTTTAGAATCTTATTGAAACGTAGGTTGAAATCTTTGATCAGTTCTCTAGATTCTGCCCTAAGATTGGATAAGTCATTAATTAACGTTGCTGTAAACCTGTCGTCACCAAATTTGGTTAGAAATTGGTCTTGGAAGATGTCCCAACTGGTAATAGATCCAGAGGGTAATGAAAAATACTATTTGTAGAACCCACCTCTACCTTACTAGAATTGGCTGACTGATCTATGGTTAGGCCAGAGGGCACACTACATGATGTCATAGTCTCTGTTGACTCCTGGGAATATCCAACTGATTTTCTGATAATAAATCCCAAAACCCAACTTGATAGACATCCATTGATTTTAGGTATACCTTTGCTCGCCATTGATGATGCCTATATTGGCTGTCGACAAGGAAATATGATCATAACCAGGGGAACAGATATCAAGAACTTAGTTATATATCCTCCAGGGCAGCCAAGTGTCACAATAGTCAAAACTAATAGGCACCCTGTATCATACCTTACTGATAACATTAGATCTCCATTAACTATGCAAGAGGCACTTGGTTTCAAAGACCAAACAGAAGACGATGCCATTAATAATTTGATTAGTCAAATTGAACTCACATCCCACGCACAAGGTCATAAGATAAAAGAAGCATTTGATAATGAATTAGAAGAAGATCCTCTGAAAGATACACATGATCATACAATACCTGTCACTTCTGTTGCAAATAGTAAAATTGTGGAAACTGAACCAGGAAAAACCTTAAACATTAATGCCATCCTCACATCCGAACAAGAAATGAAGCTCATTCATGTGTTAAGGAAATATAAAGAAGCATTTGCATGGGACTACCCTGATATGAAAGGAATTGACCCCCAGTTATGTACACACCACATCTACATAGAAAAAGATGTGAGACCTGTTCGACAACCTCAAAGGAGACTAAATCCTCATCTAAAATATGTGGTAAAAGCTGAACTTCAAAAAATTTTAGATGTCAATTTTATCTACCCTATCTCTGATAGTAAATGGGTCTCTCTGCTTGTGGTGGTACCAAAAAAGAATGGGAAATGGAGAATCTGTGTGGACTACAGAGAGCTAAATAAAGTAGCACAAAAAGACCACTTCCCTCTCCCATTCATCGACCAAGTATTAGACACTTTGTCAGGAAATAAATTATTTTCTTTCTTGGATGGCTTCAGTGGACACAATTAGATACAGATTGCCCATAAAGACCAAGACAAAAATACTTTTACTTGTCCTTGGGGAACATTTGCCTACCGAGTTTTACCTTTTGGATTATGCAATGCTCCTGCCACATTCCAAAGGGCTATCCTTAACATTTTTGCAGACTTAATAAATGAAAGACTTGAAGTATATATGGATGAATTTACACCATACATAGATGATTTTGATCTAGCACTAGATACACTAGAAAATGTCCTACAACGCTGCATTGCTACCAGGCTTTGTTTAAGCCGCGAAAAATGTTATATGATGATGATGGAAGGACTTATTCTAGGAAACTATATTTCAGCAGCTGGCATTCAGGTAGACCCAGCCAAAATCCAAATACTTTTGCTTATCCCCACTCCTACCACTCAAACAGGGGTACGTAGTTTTTTTGGATTTTCTGGTTATTACAGGAGGTTTATAGAACATTATTCACATATTTTTGCACCTTTGTATGCACTAACTGGTAACGTCGATTTTCTTTGGACAGAAAAATGTGAACGCGATTTCAAGGATCTAAAGAAGCTCGTATCCACAACCCCAATCCTTCGAGGACCAAATTGGGATTTGCCATTCCAGATATCATCTGATGCCTCATATACAACCATTGGAGCGGTCCTTGGGCAAGAAGAGGATAGAAAACTATATGCAATTTATTACATTAGCAAAAATTTATCCCCTGTTGAATTAAACTACACTGTTACTGAAAAAGAATTTCTAGCTGTAATACATGCTATCAATAAGTTCAGACATTATATTAATGGATATCATGTGATCTTGTACACAGATCATTCTGCCATAAAATATTTAGCAAACAAGCCTATCACAAATGGTAGAATAACTAGATGGCTGATTTTATTGCAGGAATTTGATATTACAATCAAGGATCAACCTGGAAAATAAAATCCTGTAGCCGATTTTCTTTCAAGAATGCCAAACCCAATTGATGTAGCAGCAGTTGAAGATCAATTTCCGGACGAGCATCTGTTTGCTGTGGCTGTTCAAACACCCTGGTATGCTGATGTTGCCAATTTCCTAGCAATAGGTAAACTACCAAAGCATCTAATCCCTAATGAGCGGAAACAGATTGTTCAACAGAGTACTCGATTTTCTTGGATTGGGGTTATTTGTTCTACACAGGGGCAGACATGCATATCAGGAGATGCATTCGAGAGAATGAAATCTTTGACATTTTGAAAGCCTACCATGACGGACCATGTGGTGGACATTTCGCCCATCGCAGAACTGGACATAAAGTGCTACAAACAGGGTATTATTAGCCCACGATTTTAAAAGATGAAAAGAAATTTGTCCAAGCGTGTGACAGTTTCCAGAGAGCACGATGCCATAGTCAGTCTGATGAGATGCCTCGGAAACCACAGTTAGTCATCGAACCATTCGAGCGATGGGCTCTTTATTTCGTTGGACCAATCAACCCATCATCAAACCATAAAACATATATTTTGGTGGCAATAGAATATATCACCAAGTGGGTTGAAGCAGAGGCATTGCCAAGAGCTACAGAGGATTCTGTGATACAGTTCATGTTCCATCTATTTGTGTGTTATGGCCTTCCAAGAGAGATAATTACAGATGGTGGACCACAGTTTGCTGGGAACATAATAGCTGCAACACTCAACAACTATCATGTCCAGCATAAAATCACTACTCCATACCACCCACAGGCAAATGGGCAGGTAGAAAGAAGCAATAAAATAATAGAAGCAATCCTAATGAAAACCATTGCATCACATAGACGTGATTGCGCTGCCAGACTACCTGAAGCATTGTGGGCTTACAAAACAACATGGAGAAGTACCACTGGTTACTCACCTTATCAGCTAGTGTTTGGAAAACAACCCATTTTCCCCATAGAATTCAAAATCCAAACATTACGAACAACATTGGAAGTTGGCTTAGATCTAATTGAAGCATAGATTAATCAACTACAGCAGATCAATGAGCTGGACGAAATTAGGCTCTCTACACTTCAAAACACTGTTCTGATTCAGCATCATCGAGTTAAATGGCATGATGCTCTCATTAAAAATAAAGTCTTCCATGAAGGAGACTGGGCTCTTTTTAGGACTCCAGGTTTCAGGGCTTCCCTGGGAAACTCGAGACTCATTGGTTGGGACCATACAAAATCCAGAAGGTACATGACAATGGTACCCTTACTCTAATCACTATTGATGGTCCTGGATATGCCTTCAAGGCAAATGACCACCGAGTTCGTCTCTATCACAAACCACTCACTCAGGATTCCTTCTGCCAGCAGCTACGCTGAGACACAGATATGGAGATTTTGGTGGAGGAAGAGAAGTCTTCCTCACCTGTAATTCATTAAGGAATTTACTTCTTTTTACAGTTTGTACATAATTTCTTTTCTGAATCATTTTTGTACATATTTTTGAATCAACGTTTTGCTGTTACTATTTCTGTTGTTCCTTTTTTTTAAAGGAACATCATTTTCTTCTGGCTGTCCCTTTTTCAAAAGAACAACCCCCATTGGATCAGCCGTCATTTTACTGTAATTTAGGTTATTTTTCTTTATTTTTGTCTTCTAATGTTCTTTTTTCAAAGAAACAACATTTTTTATTTTTGCTGTTCCTTTTCCAAAGGAACAGAATTTGTGTGTTTTTATTGTTCCTTTTCCAAAGGAACAACATTTTCGATTTCTGCTGTTCCTTTTCCAAAGGAACGACATTTGTGTGTTTTTGTTGTTCCTTTTCCAAAGGAACAACATTTTCGATTTTTGCTGTTCCTTTTCCAAAGGAATGGCATTTGTGTGTTTTTGTTGTTCCTTTTCCAAAGGAACAACATTTTCGATTTCTGCTATTCATTTTCCAAAGGAATGACATTTGTGTATTTTTGCTGTTCATTTTCAAAAGGAACAACATTTTCAATTTCTGTTGTTCCTTTTCCAAAGGAATAACATTTGTGTGTTTTTGTTGTTCCTTTTCCAAAGGAACAACATTTTTGTTGTTCATTTTCCAAAGGAACAACATTTTCGATTTTTGTTGTTCCTTTCAGCATTTTCGATTTCTGTTGTTCCTTTTACAAAGGAATGAAATTTTTGTGTGTTTTTCTATTCCTTTTCCAAAGGAGCAACATTTTCGATTTATGTTGTTCCTTTTCCAAAGGAACGACATTGGTGTGCTTTGTTGTTCCTTTTCGAAAGGAACAACATTTTTTATTTATGTTGTTCCTTTTCGAAAGGATTGGCACTTGTGTGTTCTGTTGTTCATTTTCCAAAGGAACGACATCTGTGTGTTCTACTGTTCATTTTCCAAAGGAACAACATTTTCCATCTTTGCTGTTCCTTTTTCAAAGGAACGGCATTTGCGTTTTCTGCTATTCCTTTTCCAAAGGAACAACATTTGTGGACTTTTATTGTTCCTTTTCCCAAAAGGAACACCACTTGCATGCTTTTTCTCTCCCTGTGAAACAACTTGTTCCTTTTGTTGTTCTAAATTAAGGATGCTTATTGTTCCTGTTCTTTCAAGTCTTTTACAATACAGCTATGCACTTATGCAATGGATACAAAATCACAACATACTGAAATCAATCAATCATAAATCACTATCTTTATAAGAAATTATCCTAAATTGGTAAGAGGACGGAAGGAATGACACGCTTACTCATCATCTTTTGCTGTCATTGTTCTACTAATTATGCTCTGATTGGTTATCTCTATCATGTTGGTCCCTTTTAATCCTCTTTGATTATTATTCAGGAATAAGAGCAAAGGGTTTATATATTCCTATTGGGATGTTAATACTTCTTCCACCATTCCTACTCTTAAGGAGTGTTGAACCACCCTTTATGTACAAATAGGGAAAATACTTTATGAAAAAGAAAGAAAAAGACCAAGCATGACTTATAAGTTTTCAAATGCAGGATAGGGGGTCTCATTAAGAGCCGTCCTACCATGATCATGATGAAAAAAGTGAAGTGACATTCTCATTATGGCCACCACACCAAGGATATGGTCCAAAACATATATCAAATAAACAACCCTTGGAACAAGAGGTCTCATCATGAGTCGGCCTGCCCACTTTTCGCTCCTTCCTTGTGAATGGAGTTATGGCTAAATAGTCACCAAGCCAGCATAATGGCCTATATTTTGACATTACACAACATTTCCTCAGCATACACAAAGGATCATGGTTCCATGGGTGAAATAAACAACTCTGCCAAGGTTATGGACAACAGTCAGTAGCAGAGCACTGTTAATGGTATTGAAGTCACATTATTTACACCAATAGGTAAGTTATTAGCACCCTTCTATTTCTTATGCCTTAGTAATCAATTATATATTATTTCCCAAACCATACAATGCATGAATATATATTATCACCAATCATGACAGAACAATTGACAATGACCGCATGAGACTCTCTATTTATGGCAAATGTCTTATCCCCAACCTTGCATCATATCACCACAGTCTCTTACGTATTAAGCGACGCAACTCTACGCCTCAATTTTGGTTATTTGCTACTTTTGTAAACATGGCATATTCCCATACGCTGTTCCTTAAGGTCTCTGTTCTAGAACGGGCGCTAGTCCTTTATTTGACGACTGAGACAGCCTATCAAATTGTAGGGGGGAGGTTAACCTCATCATTCCCTGGATTACGTGTCAGCTCACTATTCGGGAAGTTGTGTACTGGGGTATAATACGACTCAACTGTATACTATTTCTTTTTATTTTTTTTTCTGCATGACTTGTTGTTCAAAGCCATTTCCATTGTATACTCTGCAGCATTAGAGTTTGAACGAGTCTTGCGTCTGTCAGCCTCCCTGTGTTTCAACAGCGCGAACAGATGTCATTCCATTGAGAGTTTATATCAAAAGCATGGGAGGAAGATCGATTTGGAGAGAACCATAAGTGTTAAGAGTCTCTGCTGCTGCCCGGGAAATCCTGGAAAGAGCAGGATGGATGACTTATCTCAACTGCTTGCAGGAGTCTAATGAGACTGTGGCAATTGAATTCTTGCAGAACTTACAAGAGGATCACTCCACAGTAAGGGGGAGACACATAGCAGTCACCGACGACATAATCGCAGAAGTCTCGGGACTGCCAGCCACTGGACCTGTATGGACGTTAAAGAAGGAGACATTGCAGAATATTATAGAAATCTTCCAGGATGAAGGCCAAAGCCTGACAATTAGAGGAAAGGGGGTTCTTCCAGCAGCACTAGGAGAGCCGTGGGCAGAATTGGCGAGACCATTCAAAGCTACATCACCTGTGAGGGCAGAAAAGATGTGGTAAGACCACGACATCTTAAACTCGTAGTTTTACTAAAACAAAAGTGCTCTTTACGTTGCACGGAGAATAAAAAAGGCACAACACGTAGAGTCAGTTATTAGTCATCATGGGTTGATTCGGTTGATAGTCAGCCATAGCCTCACCCAACAGCAAAGTAGCTGGGAAGAGCTAATTTCCATAATAAATGGGGGATTGACCACACCATTCCAAAAACATAAACATGCCACCAGTACACTCGAGCGTCCAAAAAAATGAAAACATATGAACAACACACCTGAGCGTCTAGAAAAGTGTAAATAGGCCACCAGCACACTCGAGTGGCCAGAAAACGGTAGGAAATCGGTCTGACTAGCACGACTACGAGGGGGGCTGGAGAAGCCCCAAGAAAGCACCAGCCATCTGGTAGAAATAGAAGATGAGAAACCCCCATGGCTAGAAGAGGAAGACAATGAGAAAAAATGTAGGAAAAGGAGGAAGAAGAAAAATAATAAGAGGCAGAGCAATCTGAAGAGGAGGAAGAAGAAAAAGAAGAAGAGACAGAGCAATCTGAAGAAGAAGAAGAAGAAAAAGAGGAAGAATCCAAGAAATCTGAAGAAGAAGGAGACAAAGAACAAGAAGCTGAGTGATCCGAGCAGGAGGAGGAAATGGAATAGCAGGAAGGTATCCCATTGCAAGACCCATTGGGAGAAGATGAATTGGCCAAAGTTTTGGCCAATATGGGTGAATATGGCCAACCTTCTAGTCCATTAGACCTCCATGCCGAAGATAAACCCCAAGAGAAAAATGCACCTGAAGAATCACATGCAAAGGAGGCAGAAGAAGGGAATCTGCCTGTTCATGATGAAAAGATGATAGGAGATGCTGAACAGGAACAATCCATTCCTAACCAGAAGGCACCAGAAGAAATTCCGGAGGAAATAAGGGCAGAAAAAGAGGTCGCCCAAGAAATAACAGAACTAGTTAGGGTTCTTGCCCTGGAACAGCCGGAGCAGAATAATGAAGAAACACCCCAGGATGAAAATCTAGAAACTAGTCACAGTCGAGGCCACAGTAAACAACCTGCTGTTCCTTCTAAGGAAATTGAAAAAATTAGGGAATTGCGAAAGGAACAACAGAGATTACTGAACATAATAGTCCAGCTCCACCAGCAAATTAGGATTCTAAAAGAAAGGCAAAGGGTAAAAAGGACTTTGGGAAGGAAAAATGTGACCACTCTAGCAAAACCCCTCAAGGCAAAGGGGTGGAGGACCAGAATCCATCCTTCTAATCAAAACCCTGTCGAAAGCCAAGCTTCAATTCCAAATGATGCTGAGAAACACACTGTTGTTCTAGTTGAAAAGGAACAGCAATGGACTGATATTCATGTTAAGATATAAATGGATGAGATGTTGACCTATGATAAGGAAATTCAGATAGAGGCACGACTTTTGGGAGTGATAAAGGTTATGAACTCAAAGCAACGCAATAATAAAGTTCAAGTAAAACTCTCGGCCTTCACTGCCGCATGAAAAAGAGATCCAAAAATGGTAACCCTACAAAAGGGTTTGAAGCAAGCTCAGCAAGAAGCAGAAAAACTTAGAGAGCAAACGGTCGCCCGAGAAAAGTATGAAGAGCTACAATAGTAGCTAAGGAACGTCAATCTATCTGAAAGCCAGGCCTTTAAAGGGTGGCGAAGGGAACAAGAGAAAGTCGTGAAGGTAACTCGTAGGTTGAATGTAGTTATCAAGCAGATAGATACCTTATGTTCTTTATACAATGACTTCCTAGCGTGTAGAGCCCCTGCTAAGAATTATGCCTTTTTTTTAATGGAAAGATATTTGCAATTAAAAATAAAGGCTGTTAAAGTAGGTGATCCCATACAAATTAACACCATCAATGATTTTATAAACTGTTGTAAGCACTATGGGGTAAAAGTTCAGAGACTACTATGTGAGTTTTATTTACATAACCTTGTACTAGAACAGGAGACCGAGCTGAACCATGACCCTTTTGCTGGGGATATCCAATTACAGGCCTTTATTTCATTTGCGGTTAATCAAATTAAATGGCTCAAAGCCTATAATTCTTTCTAAAGACAAGAAAACGGATTAGATTTATCGATAAGAGCTGAGCCTAGGGATCAAGTACAATTATGGAGAAAACATAGAAACCTCATGAGGACTCCAGGGCTAATTGAAGCATTAGGACCCATGCATGAGGCAATCATTCGGCAGGGATTAGAATACTTTTTCTCTATCAAGGACCCTGCCATTGATGCAGCTAAATTCTGGTATCAAATATCTAATTCGAATATCTAGCTCAGGGAACCTTTTAAGTATGAGAATTTTAAATTAGCTGCCAACTGCATGCACCTCTATGGCAAAACATTTTAAGGGCAGGGCCATCCTGGTTAGGATATAGGTTCCGGAGTCCAATTATTTGGCACCCTGTACCTAGATACCAAGCCCTGTATGAGATTCCTGAGGGTCAGACAGGCCATTTCTTTGAATACCTAGTTACGCATCATGGTTGTAGGCCTTCACATAAGATTCCATCTCCAGCCTACTCACTCACTACCTTACACGTCAACTACAATGTTTTCATGAGGGCATGAAAAAGGGTAAGTAGGGGGGTGTGTGGAGTACTAAAGAAGGTATGTTTTTGATGATTATTTCAGTGTCTTTTCATTAGAACTTACAAGCCTTTCTACATCATGAATTCGGAAAATGATAAAGAATTGTAATAAAACATGTGAGATTAATATGCAAGATGAAAACGCTGACAATTGTCATTTACTTATGCAGGAAGGAGAAAAAACGATAATTTTCCGTTCCAAAGGAAAAGACAAGGACGGGTTAACCATTGTCCGTTCGACGGGAGACTGCATGCAAACAATATGAAAGTGAATTAGCCCGGGAAAGGAAGTGGAGATATCAACTCGGCACAGGAAAGAAAAGAAATGACTGAGGACTAACAGTTTAGTGAATCCCTCAAGATCCTTCATCCTGAGGGATCGTTGTTTTATCTATTTCTGCACTTAGATATCTCCGTCATCACCCTTATAAAAGGGAAGCACTGTTAGCTCAGGGGGGAGATGTTGTTATGCTTTTATGTAATTTCTTTGAAGATCAAAACTTTGATCATCGTGTCTCGCTAAGAATTGCTCTGCTGTAATTTTACTTGATGCATTAATACAAATTTGGTTAGTATTTCATCTTTGAGTCTGGAATAACTTCAAGCAGTGTACCCCTGGAGGCTAAGGGCCCGACCCTAGAGGACACTTGCTCTTGTACCATTATGCTTGGTTTTTGCATGGTTTTCTTATCAATGTGATTTGGTGTGGACATAATACCGCTAGTCTTTACAGAATACTATTGATGTTCCATTACAGAGCCTTTGTGTTGTGCACTTGTTCATTAACATTACATAATTCATCTTGGAAGTTTTGTTCTTTGTGATTGTTGGATTCATGAATAATGTCGTTCTATCTTGAAATGGAATCGTATTGTTTCTAACTGAGGTGATAACTGGATCAGATTACTATTTAAGTGTGTTGTGTGTGTATATATGGTTTTCAGTGCTATTCCATAATGTATCAGTGATCAGTGTTGTTCCATTTGTGTGTGTTATTAAATCCGTCCTTAAAGAGTGAAGGATTTTCGTTTGATTCTTGTAGATTGTGATTAATGCATTTGATCTGATAGACTGAGATGTTATTGTTTCTTAGACTTAGTTGTTGTTCTATTTCTTAACTGTTGTTCCATTTTAGACTTGTTGTTCCATTTCAGATTCGTTGTTCCATTTTATAATTGCTATTACATTTCAAATTCGTTGATTTCTTAATTGTTGTTCCATTTCTTATCTATCATTCCATTTATTTTTATTGGTGCGAAGAATGATCTTAGGCTATAGTGAGCATTCACATCTACTGTCCGGCTCCCAGACCCACGATCTGTTCTCTGATTTCCTTTTCCAGCAGTTTCCAAAGGGATGGATTATTGCTACCGAACCCTTGACTGATAAATTGCTTAGTATTCTGAATGAATGATTTAATCTTTTGAAGTAGTTAAGCTGTAAACAAGCAAACATTTACTCTTGTATTTTCAAACACTGTGCTACTAGCATTACTCTGGCAAATGATAGCCTCAGACTGAGATACTCTTTGAAATAAAAAAACGTTCCCGGATTGACATATTAATGTGAGGTAATTAGAGGTGAAAGAGGCCCTTTTTATAGCTCCATAGCTATGACATTTATGTTTCTTGTATTTGTTTTATATTCATATTCATGATTTATTCTTCAGTTTGGTTCCCTAGATTACAGTAGAATTTTCAATGTTCCTTTCCTCCCTCATCAAATCCCATGACCCACTGTAGAAATATGTCATTCCTATAATCCCGTATTTTGACGTTATTTCCCCCATCTATTTTTAATCTATATAAACCCAACTAAATAGATAAACTAAATCATTATTTGTGACATCATTGAATTGTAAATTAATGTTATTTCTAGAGGAAACTAAGGAAGAAAACCCCCTCTCTCGTTTTCTATGTTGACATGGAGCTAAAAATGTATTTACATTTCTGCGATTGATGAGTCTTCCTGAGTGCATCTCTAAAGGTGCATTGGAAACATATAAAATAGCTTCTACTTTATTTCTACTATGTAAGCAAGCTCAACTGAAAATATGGGTGAATAGTTTTAACTCATAGCCCTTCAGTTTCTCATATCGTCATTTTCTTTGTTATAGCCATCGTTCTCTGCAATTTGTGTGATATCATGTTGTAGGAAAATTTCATGTTGTATCTATCTCTAAAAAGTGGATAAACCCAATATCTCTTCGTTGATCTCTGCATGTCGATTGTGTCCCATCCAACAACCCTTGCCCTCCATTATTTTGTTTCTATTTGGCATTTAAACTTATTTGTAAATGTAGTGAGTGGAGAAATTTATCTATTTTTTATTTTTTCTTATATTTGATAATTTTTATATGAAATTTTAAATTGGTTCATAAAAATATAATTATAAAACCATTTTCAATTTATTTAGAGAAATTAAATAAAAAATAAAAAGCAAATTAAGATGAAACTTGTATAGTTAAAGGAGAAAAAGGAAAAAAAACAGAAATTAAATGCTTGGAACAAAATACCTTCTTCTCCCCATGATTAAAATTCAATGATTGCCTTCTTTAGCTTTTCCCAACAGAGTTCACCCTGTATTTCCTTTTACTCCCATCCTTTTACACTAACCATCGACGTCGTTATCCACTTTATGAATTTGTTGCAAATTTCACTGACTTAGTTGAATAATGACTTAATTACAGAGACTTAGCTCAAGAAGCCTTAATTCCCATAATTATTTTTTGGTCTCGTTCCATTCACATCCTAAAGAAGGCTTAAGAACCATCATTCCCTTTCGTCCTCCTTTCATTCTAAGGTAGAGGTTGTGGATTATGATTAAAAAATAAAAGGAAAATTAATGAATCACCCTATTTTTCTCAATATAATACCTATATTTATATTTAATGATTAGTAAGAAAACAATCTTGTTGAAATGGTGTCCATTTTTATTTTCTTTATTCTAAAAATATATTGCAATATTGAATATATAACCTAACTTTATTCTATTTTATAATATTAAAAAAAACACACATTCACAATGAATATATGATACCAAATCCCATTAATCCCTCTTCATCTGTCTGTAATACTATTCTTTGGATGTTTGTATTTCACGTTTCCTTTCACATGTACTAAGATAGTTGAACTATTTTGATTATTTTTGTGCTTATCCTATTTAGAATGTGCTATAATGGTTGCTATCGATGTTCCATCCTGGTGGACTATTCCGCGGGATACTACAAAAATCTCTCCTTGATGTTGGTTGTAACAATCATCGCATCTTTTGTGGACTATTCTGTTGGATGTTAGATAGAGTTTTCATGTTCATGTGTGTCTCTTCGTGGGTGTTATTATTACCTCTCACTTAGAGGCTCTCTTTTCTTCCCCCTTTGTAGTAGAAGAACCTTGAAACAATTGCAATTGTACACTCACCATGCACACACCTCCCTTGCTTTTCGAAGACACCATTTAATCACTCTATTGTGCTAATATCTAGAGCCAAGGAAAATATTTAAGGATTTGGCCACCTAGCCTTTATACGAATGAGACTCCTACACCAAATGGTGTGAGTACTGATTCATTTGTTCACTCGTTCACTCTCATTCCTCCCTCCCTTTCCCACTCTCTCCACATCCCTCTCCCTCTCTCTCTATCCCCAACCGCTCTCTATCTCTTCCCACTCCCGCACTCATTCACCATCTCCATGTTTCTCACTCTCTCTCCCCGTTTCACTTCATCTTCCTCTCCCAATCCCTCTCTCCCCCACTCTCCCCTTACTCACTCTCTCCCTCCCTATCCTTCTGACCCTCCCTGCCACCCCCTCTCTCTTTCTCTCTCTCTTGCTGTCTCACTCTCTTACTTGCTCACTCTCTCCCTCTCCCTCTGCCCCCCCCTCTCTCTCTCTCTCGCTCTCTCACTCTCTTACTTTCTCACTCTCTCCCTCACCTTCCCTTTCTCATTGTCACTCTCTCCCTCCCTCTATCTCCCCCCTCTCTCACTCCCTCTCCCTCTCACTTCTCCCTACTCGCTCTCTCTCCATATCCCTTTCACTTTCCCTCACTTTCCCCCTTTCCCTCTCTCTCTCTTTGCTTCTCCATGTTCCTTCCCCTCTCCCTCTCTCTCCTCCTCTCTCCCTCTCCCTCCTGCTCTCTCTCTCTCCCTCTACCTATCTCTCTCTCTATACCTCTACCTCATGCTCACCCTCTCTCCCTCTATCTCTCTCTCCCCCACTCTCTCTCCATCTCCATCCCCCTCTCCCACATATTCCCTCTCCCTCTCCCTCTCCTTCTCTCTCCCTCCGTTACTTACACTCTCTATCCCTCTCCCTCTTCCTCTCTCTCTCCCCCTCCCCTATATTGCTCCCTATTACTCATTGTCTCTCTCTCTGCCCTACTCTCCCTCGCTCTCTCTGTCCCTCTCACATCCCTCTTGCTCACTATCCATTATCTTTCTCTCTCTCTATCTCACTTCTCCCTCTCCCTCAATTACTTTCTCCATCCCTCTCCCTATCACCTCCTATCTCTCTCTCCTCGTATCCCTCTCTCTCACTCTCTCTATTATCCTCTGCCTCCCTACCTCTTTCTCCCCCTCACTTTCTCTCCCTCACTCTTTTCCCTCCATTAGTTGCTCTCCCTCTCCTTCTTGTTCACTCTCCCTCTCCCAATCTCTCCATTTATATCTCTCCCCTCTCTCACTCCTACTCTCTCTCTCTCTCTCTCTCTCTCTTTTTGTCACTCTTTCTCTCCCTCTCCCTCTCTCTATTTCTCTCTTTCCTCCTTCTCTTTCTCACTCTCTCCCTCTCTTTCTCTCTTTGTCCCCCACACTCGCTTTCTCTCTATGTCCCCCTCTATCTCTCTTTATCTCTATGTCACCCTCTCTATATTCTTATCAATCTCTCTCCCTCCTTATCTCCCTTTCTCCCTCTCCCCCCCCTCTCTCTCTCTCTTTCCCACTATCTCTCTCCATGTCTCCCCACCCTTTATATCTCTTTTCCTCTAACTCACACTCTCTCTCCATCTTCATGCCTCCCTCTCTCTCATCCCTCTTCCTCTCTCTTTATCTCTCTCTCTTTCTCTACCCCAATCCCTCACTCACTCTCCATCTCACACTCCCTCCTCTCAGTTTCTATCTCCCCCTCTCCCTCTCCCTCCCCCTCTCCCACTCTCTATGTCTCATCCCCCTATCTCCATATCCCTCTGCCTTTATGTCCCCCTAAATTTATCCCTCTCACTTGCCCTATTTCTCCCCTTATCCATATCCACCCATTCTTCATCATTCCCCCTCTCACTCTCCTTCTTCACCCCTTCTTCTTCTCTCCCATTCTATCCCTCCCTCTCTACCTCTTCTTCTCCTTCCCTCTCTTTCTCTCGCTATCTCTCTCTTCTTCTATTCCTCTTGCCCAACCTTCTCCATTTCTATCTCCCCATTTTTTCCTTCTCTCTCCATCACTGACTCCATCCCTCTTTCTCATTATATCTCAATCTCCATCTCCCTCTCCATGTATCTCTCTCTCTCTCGTCCCTCTTCCTCACTTACTCTATATTTATGTCACCCTCGCCCCTCCCCCCTTACTCTATATGTATGTCACCCTCGCCCTCTCCCCCCCCCTCTCATTCTCTTTCTCTACCCTTTGCCCACTTCCTCTTACTTTCTCTCTCTTTCCACCCTCTCTATCTTTCTCTCTCTCACACTCACCAACCCTTGTTTCATCGTTTGCAATTGTAAGGAATTGCAGTAAGAGTGCTTCGTCTTGTGAAAGGGAATTTCGTTGTATTTACAGTGGAAGTGCTTCATGTTGTCGATTTCTACGTGACTGTGGCTCTCTGCGCTTTGTGTCTCTTTCTGTTTGGTTTCTTTTGTTGACGGTGACTCTATGCTTTTAAATCTGATCAGCGAGAAGGGATGCTTTTAAATTTGTCTTTCACTCACTTGTTCGATGTCATGAATGGAGGTATTTATAGTGTAGAGGAGAGAACCAGAGAACCATAACAGTTGTATTTGTTACAGCCATGACAGGTATGTTTCTTTTATATTTTAGAGTAGAGTTTTCAATGTTCTTGTCCTTCCTCATTAAAAATCATTCAATCAATCGATCTGTCATTCCTGCAATCCCCTGTTTTGACGTGCTTTCGCCACTTGTTTTTAATTGATATAAATCCAATTAAATAGATAAACTAAATCATTAATGTTATGCCCAAAGGAAACTAAAAAAACCTCTCTCGCTTTCTATGTTGACATGGAGCTAAACTTGTATTTACATTTCAGTGATTTGATGAGTCTTCTTACATTTCAGTTATTTGATGAGTCTTTTAGAGTGTAATATATACTGTAGTTTTCATTTTTATTTATTTCTACTATGTTTATTAATTTTTCTAGGTCTTATCAAATGATCCTCATCTTTCATATTTAGATGATTATTTTTTTGCTTGCAATTATTTTTCCATAATTTTTTTTTTTTATATTATTAGAAGCTTAAAATATTTAACTTATAATATTTGTTCAAATACTTATCTATAAGTACTGGTCAGCTAGCTCACCTAAAAATTTGAGTGAATAGTTTTAACACATATACCGTGAGTTTCAAATATCTCTAATCACTGTTTTCTTTGCTATAGCCCACAAAGTATCTTAAGAATATTTATATAATTATATCTCTGCAATTTGTGTGATATCATGTTGTTTTCTCTTTGTTGATCAATGCATATAGATTGTCTTCCATCTAACAGCCCTTGCCCTCCATTCCTCTGTTTCCATTTGGCATTTAAACTTATCCAAATGTATTAAGTGGATAATTTTATTTTATTTTTATAAATTTTATATGAAATTTTAATTGGTTCATAAAAATATCAATT
>APFE030301341.1:4601-29769 GCA_000404065.3 Pinus taeda
CTTCCATATTCTTGTGTACTTGTTTATATATGCATGTATATGGTTAATACACATATGATACTGTATTATTTATGAATTTAGATCCTTGTTTCTTGCATACTAGTATGTTGCTGTGATTCCACAGGTTCTTTTGAAGCTGGGCAGACAAAGAAGAAGCGGCGAAGCTCTATCAAGAAGGAGAGGAAATCAAACGCAAGACTCGGGTTGGTCTTCTTGTCCCTCCTCTTGTCTATTTTCATAAAAGGAAACAACAATAGACTTTGATTGTTTGTTTCTAAGATAGCCACCCATATTAGTGGGAATAGCAGCATCTGAGTGGACACTATTCCTGGATAACACTCCTAGTTCTCCTAAGATTCCTTTTAGCTCTATGATCTTCATTGGGAATAAGTCTCGATATTCCCGAAGCAACTCGACAACCTTTTCTACTGTGGCGTCGTCCCAGTAGTCCTCAAGCATTGCATACTTTGGCTCTTCTTCAATTCCAATGTTAACTTGTTTCATTTTCTGGATCTTCAATTTCAGGTCCACGCACCTTCCAACTCCCCTTTGATTCCAAAATATTGACGTTTTATGGATCATCCTCATCATCCTCTACCAGGACATTATAGCATTCGAGGGCCCAGCTCAACTACTGTGACCATTTTGGCTGCACATTTTCCTCTAGCTCTAATGGTGTCTTGAATATGGCAACCTTTACCAACTGTAACGCTTCGTCCATGGGATCCATCCATTGATCTTCGAACAAAAATGTCAACAAAACCACTGCATGCAAGATATCCCACTTGCCTATGTCGTGCCGAAGCTTCGCTTCCACATACCAGCTTCTGGGAATGACGTCCAGTGTGTGATAGAATAAGTGCACCCATTCTGGCTACGGTTCCTCTTTGTATGCTTTGATCCATTTGGTGAGGTGGATGCATGGATCATCCCATCCATCATATTTCTCTGCTATGTGTAGTTTTGGCTTCACAAATCTGATCTTCATCATGAGCTTGCAAGTGCGCCAATCTTCGAATGTTCGTTCATGTGTAACCCACCATCGCGCAGGTGTCATGCACATCGCCCATCTCATCGCGCCAAACCATTGGTGCTCTGGTACTGCGATTTCAAATTTGATTAGAAATTTGTCTACTGTCGTCAAGCCATCATACTTCGGTAATTTGCAATCCTGGGCCCTTATGCAATACAACGATTTCGTCACCATGTTACAGTGTAGCGTGGTTACTCCATTCAACCTGTTGCGCCACCGCTTGTCTTCCTCATCTAAATCATAAGTGCAGGATTCTCCATCACCTCGTGATATTCTCATATCCTCCAATGTCTTGACCCATCCTCGCTCTTGGGTAGACATTCTGTAACTACAATCTTTGTCATCATCGTTGTACACCTAGTTGATGTAGCACGGTCCTTCAGCCGTATCTAGCGGAATGACAATGTAGAACGCCTTTGTTTCAAATATCATTGTCCTCTTCTTTAGATAAATAACTCCATTCATGTTGGTGACCCAATCTATTCCTAACAATGCAAGATAGGGCGTATTTTCATCCATGAGCTCAATAACTTCAAATTTCGTGTGGGTACTTGCGCAGTCAAGGTTTATCATACCCCCTTGTAGCCTTCCCATGGGAAGCACCTTCGGTTGATTTTCCATACGTAATTGGATAGGGGCCATTGTAGTGTAGGCTTACCCATGTGCTCCCATGTCTGTTTCGGCAATATGTTGGCATCTGAGCCCAGATCCAAAATGAGCTGCTCCATCTCATAATTGTCGATATGCGCTATTAACTGCATTTCCCTTCTGGTCTGTGATGCATGTCTTCCAAACTTTTGAATGATGTAAGGCTCACTCCACCCTCGCATCTATTTATCAACTCTTGTAAGCCTTTAACTGCCTTGTTGTCGTGAAGCAGTTTTATACATGTCTCTAGAAAGGTAGTTATTATCGAGGGATCCTTCTCTGTCTTAGGTTGATTCCTATTCCCTGGGGTAGAGACCTATGCGAAGCTCCCCTGAGCTTCCTAATATGTCCCCTTATCGCCGCATGAGTTCTGTACATCCACTCCTATGGCCGTGCCATTCTTCAGCACCATGTTGACCTTGGGATCTTCCTCGCGGGGTTCGAACCTCATCATCTACACATTCTGGGTCATTTTTGGCTACACTATTTTTATTTCACGAATTTGTGCTGTCGGTGTAGGAAAATCTATCTACTCATGATCAAACTGTTCACAATAACTACACGAAACTCTAGTTGGGTTGGTACAATCTGGTGCATAATGTCCTGGTCGTCCACGGCCTTGGAAACCACCGCACACGATCGTCGCGACTAGATCCTGACCTCACATCTCAGTGTGCATTCTGTAGGCAGGTGACTAGTTCATTAACAATTGGTAGCTCCGACAGTCTCTTTCCTCGTGGCCCACCGACCTACAAAAGTTACAGAATAGCTGATCGGGGGTCTGGTTGTATTTTGGTAACAGATGACAGTTATCAGTGTTGTGCTTTCCTCCCACCTGACAGATCATGCACCAGAGTGGAGTTGTGGTGCTCGGTCATGTCTATTCCTCTAGTTGCAATAGCGTTGGTCCCCTTGTTGCCACAAAATTTACTACTACTAGGCAGTGATCTTTATCGTGTCCCTGGCTCCTACACTTTATACACCATACTTCCTCCCAAACTTCTACTTGCGGTACCTGGTCTTGTTTCAGCTTGTTCATTTCAATACACAAATCTTGGATCTGTGCTTTTATTTGCTGAACTCCCAACCCTAGGTCTTGCAATGGAGTTTCATGTAACCTCGTTGTCGTTTCCAATTTTTCAGCCTCGGTTGAGATCTTCTATTGTGATAGAGCTGCCCTTAGATGTGGTGTTAAGGATGCCATAAACCAAGCATAGTGTTGCGCATACGTTCATGTCATGTTAGCCTCACGAATAGTGCTCTTCAGTCTTTGGTCCAAATCCCATGAGGTTTCTTTAGGCATCATCATGATTTCTTTGAACCCTATAATCCACTGGGTTTCTAACTTTGGTCGATTAAACTCCTTCTTCAATTCGGTCTGAATTTCCGAGGTCCCTGCGGTTGGGTGCTTGCTTGAATACTTTATGTACCATGTCAGTGCTCGGTCCTGCAACGCACTGACTAAGGTAGTCTTTCTAATATTATCATCTGCAATTTGCTACACGTTCCATACTAATGTTAACACAAACCAGAATTGATCCTGATCTTCACCTCCTAGTCCTTTGAACACTAGTAATTGAATCATTCTCGCCATAGTTACCCTTAATCCCTTCAATCCTTCAATGGACTTCTTTATAACATCCCCGTGTTTCACACCATACACCACTTAGGCAGATCCCAGTCCTAGCAACGGAACCATTTGTTGGCTTATATGGGCCTAACCCAGGTTCGGAAGAATTATTTAGCCAAGAAAATCCCATGGCTACCAGCCCTTTCAGCAACAGCCCGTGAAGTGTGGACTAAGGTCTCACCTGAGGTAGTAGGGGAGGGTGCTAGAACCAGGTTTCCACACCCTTGGGATGTCAGGTTGTGGTTTGGAGGGTTTGCGCTTTGTTCTACAGCGTCACACTGTGCTATATTCGCGCAAATCCTGAATACCCTATGCAGTCTATAGATCTTATATAATGGATGAAATATTTCAATGCAGATCTATTTTAATGTGGTCTTTAAGCAAAGAAATTTTTACTTTCATTCAGTTCGTGTATTTAAGAGTAAACCCAATTCACAAGTATTCAATAAGCATATGCACACAGATCAAAACAGTTTCATTAACCATAAAAGAACAGAGAGGTGATAATTCATATTTAACACATAATTTAGAAGAAACTTATCTTTATTTTCCAGTTATCACCTCTACGTCTAGATCTGCCTTGCGCACTTAGCTGTAGGGGTCTGCGCACACAGCTACAGACTCTTCCAAGCCTTTGTGCACACAGCTGCAGAGCTTCTATCCTCTACCCAACCCCTGACTCGGACTTACAGATGCTTTCAAACTGCTTCTAACAAACCATTACAATTTGGTTCCCAGATCATGCCCAAAAAGAACTGCCTTTCCCTCATAAAGCCACGCTCTATTTATACCTATCTATGGTCTGTAGACCGACTTACTTCCTATAATTTTATGTTATTTTTCAGGTGGAAAACCCTTTGACTCAGTCTTTTACATTTTTCACTCTGCTTATTTTGGAGGTGTACAATATTTTTATCCTAATTTCTAGGCTATCATACCCAAAAATGTTATGCGGGACCTCCACTACCCAGCAGCAGTTGTGAGCCTTCATTTCTTTTATGAGGAATCAAATAGAATGACATTTGGCCAAGAAGTCAGCTAAGACCAATGAAGAAATGGTAGTATTATGGATCAAGGATGAACTAGGAATGGTTTATGAATTGAGATGTGACTTCAAGTTGTTCTTGAGTAGCACGAGAATCAGAAAACTATCAACCACTTAGAGACAAATGATTGTAGGGATTTGCCTCAATACTTATGCACAAATGAAAAGTCTACCACTAACAGGGTGCCTTAAGTGCACGGAGGCTTGTAGTGATGGATTACAAGAAGGATATCCTTTTGAGTTTAGGAATTTCGTGGTTGTTGTTACACGAGTACCAATATATGCCTAGGTGGTGCAAACATTGGGAGCCTTCTAGATTGGACTTAGATTCAAATATCCAATGTTTTGGTTACTGGTGGAGGAATACTAGTCATATTACCGCTTGTGTGACTATGAAGAAGAATCGTGGTCATGATAGCTGATGGCTACTCAGGGATACAGGTCTCCTAGTGAAGACACTACTGGTTCCTATAATGTTATGGAATTGCATCGGGGGTATAGAAGGAGAAACTAAGGTTTTTCATGAAGACATGCAATTTCTTTAGTTGGGGGGAGATCTTAGGTGTAGTTTTTATACCTATTTCCTATACTTTCTTTTAGTTTTGATCCTTTTTCCCTCGAGGCCAACAAAACTTTCCATGTTAATCACCTTTTCCTTACTATAAACAACCTATTTTTCCATCATGTTATTTTGCCATTTTTGCTAAATATAACAATGCAATATTCCTTTTTATGGCTGACTGGGGTAAGAAAGAATGAAGTTACGGAATAGACAACCACACTGATTGGTCTAAGAGCAAGATGGAACAGATTGTTGTTACACTCTATCTGCTGTTATAGATCTTGTTGTTACACCATGATGTTGTTACAAGTGTTTCTATTACACTATGTTTCTATTACAGGTTACTGTTGTTACACCTCAGGTGTCATTACAAGGTTGTTGTTACCCCATGAATGATGTTGCAACCCAAACCATCATTTGACCGCAGTATGTTGTTACACCGTAGCTGGCAAAGTCGTGGGTACTATTCCATGCAACAAATATTGGAAGTTATGAATTATTTACTTATAAAGTGACAAATCCAAGCGGTTATGATATTAACCAATGTATTTGAATAGCATTCGTATTTAGGAACTAATTATAATGATTTCTATTTTATGATCAGTATGAGGATTGTGAGATTCTCATGACTGATCTATTCCTGATTTTGGGTATGTAATAACTATAAGAGAAACTTAATCTCTTAGGTATGGGGGACGACATAGAGAGTACTCTTATTTTGATCTTGTAACTTTTAATTGTTTTTAATAACCAAGGCACTGTGGTGATGTTGTTGTTGTTTCTAAGTTGATTCTTTAATTAACCTTGTGTTCATTCCTGCACCCCTGCTAGGGAGGAAGGGCCCTCCTCTTTAGCAGTGACTGCAGTGGTAGAGTGGTTGTATATTATTGTTTCTCTCTTTTATTGTTTGCATGGTTTTTTACTATCGCTGTATAATTTGTAGAATATATTTGCTTCAATTCCAAAATTATGTTATGTTATTACACTGATTTGATTAGCAGTATGGTAGTTGACCAGCTGGTGTAGTTATCAGTAATGTGTGTGGCGCACCTTTGCTCTAGTAATTGTGAAGTGTCATTTCATTTCTGTAGATTCTTTTAATGTTTGCATGAATGATTTAGTTTCTCCAATTGATTCAATGACATTCTTTACTGTTTTCTATTTTCACTCTTGGTTGTAGTGTATCAACAAAGATAGTGCAAACTCCATTGAAATAACAGATCTATCCTAGGTTGACAATTAAATGGTTGGAGTTTTGGTCAATTAGGATTGATTAAAACAACACCTATCATGGCTAGTAGGGGTCTGGTTATGGTCTTGTTCATCTTACTGCTTTTGAATCATTGTTTTGTTATATTTTCATTGATTCCATGCTATCACTCCATTGTGGGTAGTGGCCTGGTCTCTGGGCCTAAAAAAGTAGCTAAATCTTAGGGTCGCTGACACAGAACTGGTAATTTTGGTCTTTGGTCACTGGCAGGCAAGCTTGGGACAACAACTTTAGGTTGCTAGTTGCTCCCTGACCCATAACAGGAGATCAGCTATGGCCTACGAGATCCAAAACAACAGTGGGACCCAAAAAATAGGTTCTCTGAGTGGTTGTCTTGTCTCCTG
The DNA here is from genome assembly GCA_000404065.3 of Pinus taeda. Taxonomy (NCBI): domain Eukaryota; kingdom Viridiplantae; phylum Streptophyta; class Pinopsida; order Pinales; family Pinaceae; genus Pinus; species Pinus taeda. The sequence goes on from APFE030301341.1 coordinate 11,134, forward strand.
AGGGTTCAATTGGTGATGTTGCATGACTGTGTGTGATGTTCTATCAATTCCACTTCCTTAAGGTCACATAGGAGGTCGAATGTTATCATAGTAGCCTCTCATCTGACGTTTACCTTGGTTGGCATGGTTACTTGGGTGGATGTGGGAGGAGAGTGATCCAAACTGCATATTGTAGTTAAGTCAACATTTTACTCAAATGACCAAGATGATTCCTTGTAGCTATTGGTTATCGACTTGTGCATAAAATGAGCCGTCATAGATCTTCCCAAAGCTACGCCAGGTTTAAGAGTTCATCATTCTGAATCCGACACTTCTTATGGTTTCTCATTTAGACTCTAAGTGATGGATAAATCACCCAACAAAATTAAGGTGTCAAGGAAGGCCTTGTCGACAATGCGACTTGATTGTGTTCAAAGGCAAAAGTCCATTCTTGGGTACCTACAAAAATAACAACGGTAAGAAGAAGATATTCATATTTTCAAAACATTACCATGTATTTAATAATATTAAGAGCACACGTCACTATGGTTTAAAAACCTATGGAAAAAGTGACATTAGACATAAGTGGAAAATTCAATGGTGTTTATTTCAAAGCTAAATCCCTTATGAATGTAAATGTATTATCAGGGCTTTTGTTAAAACTGTATTTTAGTTGTCAAAGCATGTGAAATGTTCAAATTTCATAGGTTATGTCATTTAAATGGCATATATATGACGGAATGAATATGCCAAAGTCACACCAGAAAGGAAAAGTCAATATCGTTTTCACAAACAGTTCTACGTGGAGGTAGCAGCTTAGTAAGCTAGAATCACCCAAATATGGTACAACTCTAACCTTGGAAGTAGATTGACTATCACCATTAATGTTGTAAATGCAACCTAGTTATGCACCAAGGCAACGCAAAGATGACAATGCTTTACGATGTGGTAAGACTTTTCAAAGTTTATGGCATAATTGTAGAGTCAATGCAATGTGGTAGCATGCATACAAAAATTCTCCTTCACCAATGTAGGTTGGCACCATTGAAGCCACAATAGATGGCAGAGGAGGTAGCACGACAGAACACTTCTCGAGCCTGCAACAAACTCACAATACCGACACCAATGCTTGTGTCAAAGCCAGAAAGTTCTTGGTTCAACGGACTCTCCGCAACATAGAATGAAAGTTATCAATACTACCATGAGTGACAAAAATATGGTCTTGTTCAAGCATGGTACAATCATTAAATGACATTAAAATATGATATGCAATGTAACCGAACTTGGGATAAGAGTTGCGTTTAAGGCACCCGTGTAATTAGAACTTAGGATGAGTTTAAATTAGTGGTTTTATTATCATATAGTTTTTCATAAAGGGTGAAGCCATTTCGTTGGCCAGCTTCAAAATTTTTAAACCAGACAATGCTAAATATAGCATTCACCATCTTATAAATGGTTCAACTATTTTAAGCATATGGACACACTTGTGAGAACACATATTCAGTGTGAAGGTGCTTCTTGAAGCTTTTTAGGAAGGCAACCGAAGATGCAACAGTCAATTCAAATTTCTAGCATTGAAGGCTAGATTTGAGTGCAGCAGGTAGAGAATTGTTGCGCCAGAGCAGAGCATTAAGAAGCATGAAGGGATGAGACAATCAGTTTTGAGCTTTCCAATGTCATAAAAAAAACAGTTGGAGTGATTCAAAAGCCTAGATAGGGGTTTTAAGATGCTCCGAAGACATTGGCAGGGTCCGTTCAGTGAATGAAGTAGCCAAAAGTCTGGATTTCAAAACAAAGACAATCTGACTCCTAAGTTAGGTAAAGGAGGTGTGATTTGTTTCCTCAATGTTGTTGAGATATTCTCGTTTTTTAGTAGAGGTTTGAGTTAACAGTTGAAGACTCTTTTGTTTTGGTGTTATGCTAAAAGTTCACTGTTAATATATCCATGTAAAGTTGTGAGATCTCTTTGTCCAAGGGCTTTTCCATCCTAGGGAAATAGCCACAAATGTGATAGCAAATGTAGCCTACCTCTTATTCAAATAAATACGAGTGGCCTAGCCTTTTGCACAGGGCCCAGAGATGCAGCCCAGGAGGGGTGAACTTCATCACAAAACAACAGTGCTTCTATTTTGTTGATTGTGTATCTTTGTTTAAAGTTATTTACGGTTAATTTCACATGTGATGAAGTCATTTATACTTAAAAAATAATTAACAAAGTTCCATTTCATCATCATACACATTGAGAGAACGATCTAAAATGTTATGCATTTCAGATCAATGTTAAAAAGTGGTATCAGAGCATGGTTCAACTCTTAGACTGGATGGATTGTGTGTGTTGGTCATTCATGAATGTTAGTTTCATGTGTGTGACTTAAACTTTCATTTCATGTTCTTGTTGCATTGGCTTGATGATTGATTAGGGTTGTAGTATGGTTGTCATGGAGAATTTGATATTGATTTCGTGAAACGTATTTGTCATGAGTATGTGACTGGTTGCACATGGATTATACATCTCTTACATGTTTATTTTATGTCACCTACTTACATCCTTGTATGTTAGGTTACATTCTTGTATGTTTTGATTACATGTATCAGTCTTGTAGGTTTATTACAAGAATTGATCACTTATGTTTGACTACATGCATTTATGCGTATGTGTATTTGATTTGGCATTGCTAATGCATGTTGTTGGTTGCATGTGGAAATATGTACAATGGAGTAATGGTTGTTGGCATGCATCAGGTCATAACATGCATTGTTGATATGGCCTTTCATCAATGACTGGACTCTAGCTAGGGTGATGTTTATGTGTTGATACATTTATTTTCATATGTCTATATTTTGTTATGATTATGTTATACATGTATCATGTTTATTTGGTGATCTTACAGAGGTATCCTCCCTAATTTATACTAAGGTACATTGATTTATTGTGATTTGGTTTATCTGACATATCATGCATTGTAGGAAGAAATATCAAATGGATGGCAAGATGGTTGACTACAAAGACTCTCCCTATGAATCCAAAGAGAAGTATGGTGTTGGGAATCCTTCCAATTTGGTAGTTACACTGAGAAGATTAAAGGAAGAGATAAGTGGTTGTAAGTGAGATAATGACCAGATCGTTCAGGCGCAAGAGAAGCAAGCAAAGGTTAATGCTATACTTCTTCAGAGTTTGTTGGAATTAGAGTGACAAGGGCTGCTTCAAATCAACAATGAACATGAGGATGGAACTAATGGGGCATATGGAAATAGGTCTCCTGGTAGACATTGGTCGAATAGATCTGACAGAGTAAGAGATTGCAAGTTGTTGGACACTCTGGATAGGATGGCCGATGAGTACATGTACTATTCTAGTTTTGGTTTTGATAGACATCATGATCATCATTGCTATCATCCTTACGAGAGGAATGATAGGGAACACTTTCCAAATGAATTCAAGAAAGAAAAGCCACCTACTTTTAATGGATATGTGAAGAATTTAGAAGATGCATATGTTTCGATACTTGGGATGAACTAATTCTTTGATTTGAATGAGTACACAGATAACATGAAGGCCAGAATAGCTACCTTTAGCTTGAAAGGTAGAGAAAAAATCTGGTGGGAAGATGTTAAGTGGGTCAAATATATCAGGGTGGATGACTCAATTTTTCAGGAGTTCAAGAGGATTTTCAAGAAAAAATACTCGTGTGAACGATACTACGATAGTAAGGCTAAAAAATTATATGAGCTAAAGAAGGGATCATTGACAGATCAAGAGTACGTGACCATGTTTCTGGAGCTATTGTGATTGGTAGTATCTTACAGATGAGAAGGCTAAAGTTCATATATTTCTCAATGGATTTCCATTAACATTTATAGATTATATTGAGTATGATGAGCCTCAGTCACTTGAGGAAGTCATTGGGAAATTAAAATATTTCTATGAGCAGTCAAAGTGTAAGAATCAATTTCGACATGGATGGAAGGGTAAAGAAAAAGGTAGAGGTAAATGGTAGCCTCAGACGAAAAGGCCTTTGAATGTAGATGGGAAAGAAAATATTGAATTGAAAAAGAGATTTAATGTAGTTATACAGGGACATGGGTCACAAAAGTAGCGACAACATAAAGGTGAGAGCACTGGTCAAGTGGAGTGTTTGAAATTTGGTGAGGAACACCTTAGGAGAGACTGTGCACAAAATTACGGTGGAAGGCCTAAGATATAAAGTGCGCAGGAGGCACATAATGTTGGAGATGTTTGTTAGAGTATTCCAAATATCTATGCAAGAGTGGAAAAAGGTAGGCAGAACATGAGACATCTACATTGAGATGGATGGTAAGCTTTGTGATCAAGTTATTTCTATTTTGATTTAGCCTCGATCTAATTATCGCTATGTTAGTCCGAACTTGGTGGATAATTGTGGTTTGAGTACGGAACTTCATGAAGAGTCTTGGTTAATGAAGTTGGCTAGAGGTACAAAGAAGTGAGTTCACTATTGGGTAAGAGATTATGTATTTGATTTGAATGGTATGCCTACAACATCGCATTTGAATGTATTACTGTTGGTATCATACAATATGGTTTTGGGTATGGATTGGCTGTATCTTCATAGAACCAAGGTAGCTATGACAAATCTATCGAGTGTGTTGATGATAATGGGGAACCAAGAGTCTTGTAGGGTAAGAATAAAGCCACGCCATTTAGGATGGTGATAGCTACGCAAGAAACATGTAGCCACACAAACATGTGCAAGCTATTTGTAGTACACATTTCTAGTGATGAGGGTAAGGAGGTTCAGGATATAGATGTCTTGAAGAGGTGCCCTATTTTCAGTAGTTTCAGGATGTATTTCCTAAAGACATTAGAGAGTTTCCACCTTATAGGGAGGTAGGCTTTGCTATTGAGTTAGTGTCAGGGGTCGCTCTATCATCGAAAGAACCTTACATGATGAGCACACATGAGTTGGTTGAGTTAAAGCTTCAGTTGAAGAAAACGTTGGACTAGGGATACATTAGGCCAAGTGTATCACCATGGGGCACAACGATCTTGTTTGTGAAGAAGAAAGATGGTACTTTGAGATTATGCATTGATTATAGGTAGTTGAAAAAAGTGACTATCAAGAGTAGGTACCCTTTGCCAAGGATTGATGACTTGTTTGATCAGCTGAAGGGGGCAACAAAGTTCTAAAAGATTGAATTGAGATCTAGATACCATTAGATATGCATCAAAGAGGAGGGCATTTACAAGACTACGTTCAGGACCAAGTATGGGCATTATGAGTTTGTTGTTGTTCCATTTGGCTTAACTAATGCTCTAGCTACATTCACGTGCTTGATGAATAGTGTGTTGCGTCCATATTTGGATAAGTTTGTTATTGTGTTCATTGATTATATACTGGTATATTCTAAAAATGAGGAAGAGCACACCGAGCATTTAGCAGCAGCATTGAGGTTGTTGAGGGAGCATCAGTTATATGTTAAGTTCATCAAGTGTAGTTTCTTTTAGATTGACATACACTACTTGGGACATGTTGTCTCCAAGGAAGGCATTGCAGTAGATCCATAGAAGATAAGGGCCATCATGGAGTGGATAGCTCCTAAGAGTGTGGCTGAGGTGAGATATTTTATGGGTATGGAAGGCTATTATAGGAGGTTCATCACGATCTTCTCGCATATTTCTTATCCCATTACATCATTACAAAGGAAAGGTAAGAAGTTTGAATGGATAGAGGAGTGGAAGGCTACCTTTGATCAACTTAAGTAGTTGTTGACACATGCACCAGTGCTACAAATTACATATTTGGACAAAGAGTTTGTGGTATGCATAGATGCTTACAAGAGAGGGTTTGGTGGAGTCTTAATGCAAGATGGACAAGTGGTATGTCAAGATCCCTGGAAACTAAACGAGCAAGAAAAACAATACCCCACACATGATCTTGAGTTAGCTACGATCACACATGCATTGAAGATGTGGAGACACTATCTTCTTGGAAAGAGGTTTGTACTTATGAGTGATCACACTAGGTTGAGGTATTTGTTTGACCAACTGAATTAGAATGCCAAGTAGGCTAGATGGTTGACCATAATAAGAAAATTTTATTTCAAGATAAGGTACATCAAAGGTCAAGAGAATAGGGTAGAAGATTCTCTCAACAGATAGGTACAAGCGCATCACTTGACAGCTATGAGCTCCTACAGGATGGACTTATAGGATAGGATCTTGTAGGCAGGTCAGTGTGATTTCAAGTATATGGAAATTGTGCACAAGTACAAGTGATATTATAGGTACAGGTACATGTACATGTAGTGGTATAGGTATAGGTGATAGTACAAGTACAAGTACAAGTACAAGCATAGGTGCATAGGGTATGGATTATTGTCTTACAACGGATGGATTGGTCAGGTTACGAGACAAGATATATGTGCCAGATAGCAGTGAGCTCAAGAAGGTAATCTTGAGGGAGTTTCATGCTAAACCTTATTCATGTCACAAAGTTTATCAAAAGACATTAACAATAGTGAAGATATATTATTATTGGTCAAATATGAAGAGGGATGTAGCAGCGTTTGTGGCGAGGTGTTTCGAATATCAATGAGTGAAAGCAGAGTGTAAACATAAACATGGACTGCCACATCTGATTGTGATTCCAGAATGGAAATGGGAGTTATTTCCATGGATTTCATCACAAGATTTCCGAAGACAGTGAAACAACATGATTCCATTATGGTCATTGTGGGTAGATTAACAAAGGTTGAACACTTCATTCTAGTGAAGTCTACATTCTCTACTAATTATGTGGCACATATTCATCAAATATGTGGTTAGACTGCATGGTGTTCTGAAGAATATTATGTTAGATATGGATGTGAATTTCATTTCCATGTTTTGGAAGGTGTTATTTGTAGGTTTGGGCATAGCGTTGGCCTTCAGCATAGCTTTTCATCTATAGATAGAAAGATAGACAGAAAGGCTCAGTAGGATATTAAAGGAAATGTTAAGGATGTATGTGATACATCAACAGAGGAAGTGGGAAGAGAATCTCCCTTTGGTAGAGTTCACATACAACAATGGTTATCAGGATTCATTGGGGATGAGTCTTGTTGAGGCATTGTATGGGCAAAGTTTAACACTTCTATTAGTTGGAGTGATCCGATATTAAGGGTATTGATTGGACCATATATGTTGGAAGACATGGAGCAGAAGATGTAGGTCATCAAGAATAATCTAAAGGAAACACATGACAGGAATAAGAGTTATGCAGATAGGAACATGTTGTTCTAAGAGTTCTAGGTTGGGGAACACGTGTACTTATGCATCAAACTGAAGAAGAGCTCCTTGCAGATTCGATCATGTGCCAAGCTTGTACCACAGTTTCTTGGACCCTTCAGTATCACTAAGAGGATTGAGCTAGTAGTCTATCAACTTGCACTACCTCTGACAGTGAAATTTCATGATATTTCCCATGTGTCTTTGCTTAAGAACTATGTAAAGGATGTTGATCATGTGACTAACTGGTCTATATTGCAGGTGGAACCATATGGAGAATTCCAGCTAGAGCCTCAATGTATATTGTAAAAAAAGGTGTTCATGCTCTGGAACTAAGAAATCAAGCAAGTTAAAGTGAAATGGAGGCACTTTGGGCCCGATGAAGTTACATGGGATATGGTAGATCAGATATGGGCTATGTATCCTTCCTTGTTTTCTGGCTGAGGAAAAGAAACTTTGATATGGTGTTTTGGTATATTCTTTGATATGGTATTTTGGTATATGATTTGATATGGTGTTTTGGTATATTCTTTGAATGGTTTTTTGGTATATGTGTTTTGGTATATGCTTAGATATGGTGTTTGGTATGTGTTTTGATATATGTTTTGGTATATGATTTGGTAAATGTTTTGATATCTATTTTGGTGATGTTGGTATATGTACATACGTATATGGATGTAAATATTGCCATGAGCTATGTTGTAAAGCTCCACTATGCGGTATGGGTTTCATGTTATTATTATTATGTTTTTATGTTACTATGTTATCATGTTATTATGTTATCGTGATGTTATGATGTCATGTGGGTTGGTAGTTAGCAGGATAATCAATGTAAATACCATAATGAGTTGTATTATAAAGTTCCACTATGCAGTTTGTTGTCATGATGTTTGTTTTGAGAAAATATTTCAATGTAAATATTGAATTGAGCTACATTATAAAGCTCCATGAGCAGTATGTCTCCTTTCAGCAAGTTGCTGAAATATATGTGTGCTTAAACACTGAGGACGGTGTCTCCCAAGGGGGAGGGTTCTATAATAGCCCTAGCTAAAAGTCCATGTAATAATGTTAAAATAAATAACTAAAGTCAATGGGACACTTATTCCAAGCTGAATCTTGGGAAGGACATCCTAGGGGGTGTTCATTTGGTTGTTTATGGCTAAGGAAATTGGCAAAGGAAATGGCTAAGGCTTTAGAAAGGAAAAATGGCATTTTTGGAACATTTATTTATGAGAATAATGGAAATTAGGAGAAAAGGAAGTTGAAACATCACATGTTGCATGTGAGGAGGAAATTGAAGGAAAATAATGGAAAATGAAGAAAATAGAGGCCTCATTCATAAAGACTTCTTAGGGGCAGTTGGTAACATTTTGTCAATTTAGCTTTAAAGCTCTATCATTGTTCTCTCTCTCTCTCTTACTCTTGGACACTTAGAGTGTCTTGGTGCACTTTGGCATTGGTGTAAGAAAGGAAAATAATGCAAGAGGAAGAAAAGATCAAGTAGCTAGAGCAGGCTTCATTATAGGTATCAACATGCATGTTTATTTTCCTTGCTAGATTTGTCATGGATGGTATTTCATGTGTTTCTTTTCTACCATGCCATGGGTTTTTCCAAGTGTGACAATGTTTTCAGCCTAGAATTTCCATTTCCTATAGCTTTAATGAGATGGGTTCTCTCATACAATTTATGTGGGATGGCTGGATTGGATTCAAATTTGAGTGGGGTGGATCTCCAAATTGACAAACACATGGTCTAAGTGATCCCTGAACCTGACCAAGGATCATGAAGCCACTACCCTAGTAACCCTTGAACTGGATTGTGGGTTGTGGTAAAGTAAGATTTTGTGCCTCAGTGGGCCTAAGAATCCTTGTGAGTGCATAGCAAATACACGGTAAAGCCAAGAGGTGGATTTTCCCTCTGTTGGGCCTACTGATTCTGGGATGGGATGCACGGTAAAGCCTAGAGAGTATGTCTCATTGGAGGTCCTAGTGATCCTTGGATCAGAGTGTGGATGCATGGTAAAGCCTGAGAGACTACGAGGCACTCAAATTATTCATAGTGTAGGTAGAGAACTTTGGTGGCATCCATGTTGATTGGTGTGTTCTATGAGTCCCACATTCATTATTGGAATATGAAAAAGGGGGTGTTTTGTTGAAGAGAGACTTGGCTCAACCAATCTATGGTGGGGTGGAACATGATATTCCCATCTGTAGTTGGTTAATTACATTCATTAACTATGCAACACCCTCCTCCCATCTCCATCAAAGTAAATGTGCCAACCGGGGTAAACATGACACAAGAGACTACTTGATCATATTCGACCACCTATGTGCCCTTAAGGAAGTCAAATCGATGGAACATCACATACATTCATCCAACGTTATCCACAAAACCCTCAAGAGACAAGTCAACCACTGTGACAGTCTGTCCCTGGGTCCCACTATTGTTATGGAACTCTTAGGAGATAGTCGTTGTCATGCTATGGGAAAGGGAACAACCAAAAACCCAAATTTTCTCTAGTAGACCTACATGCCAGTGACTATGGACCAAACTTTCTTGTTTTGTGCCAAAGATCTCAAGATTTAAGCCACTTTTTCAGGCCAAGAGCCTAAGCCACTGCCCAAAATGGAATGATAGCTTGAAATCAAGAAAGGTAGGGGGAAATAATGAGGCAAAAGCATCAAAATCAACAAGACCTTAACCAGACCCCTACTAGCCATGACATGAATTTCATCAAACATATCATCAACATGCAATCTACAAGTGTAAACAACAAAATTAAGTGTAGGGAGCTCATATTATCTGGGAATCGCTATGAAACATTGTTCCCTCATTCCATTTCCTGCATTATTGTATATTAGGTCATAAACACATTATCCCTTCATGTACAAGTAAAAACATGTTGACATCCATACATAGTTGATGTCACAAAATGTACATATAACCAACATAATAAGAACATAAATACAATAAACATATCAGCAATCAAAATCCAAATTTAAACTAGTAAATTTACGCAGGAAAATCAATGGAATGAATTTCTCATTAATCAATGCAATGAACCAACCCAAGATGGGACTACCATATTCCACAAGACCATAGATTGGCTGAGCCAAGTCTCTCTTCAGCCAATCACCCCTCTGCCATATTCCAAGCATGAATTTGGGACTCCTAGAACACATCAAAAATAGTAATCAATGTGGATGCCACCAAATTCCTCTGCCCACACCATGAGGAATTTGAGTGCCTCCTAGTCTCTTAGGCTTTACTTCACATACATATTCCGATCTAGGGATCATTAGGATCTACACTAAGACATACTCTTGAGGCTTTACCATGCATTCCATCCTGGAATCACTAGGCCCAATGGAAGAAAATCCACTTCTTGGCTTTATCGAATATCCCGCCATTCACCGAGAAGGATTCCTAGGCCCACCAAGGCACAAAATTTGCCTTTACCACAACCCACAGTTTAGTTTAGGGGTTACTAGGCGAGTGGTTTCATGCATCCGCAGTCCGATTCAGGGACTAGTACACCATGTGTTGTTCAATTCAAAGATCCATCCCACTCAGCTTTGGATCCAATCTGGCCATCCCATATAAACAAAATGATAGAACCCATCTCATCAAATCTATCATGAAATTGAAAGGCTAGGATGAAAATACTGTCACACCTAGCAATACCCATGCCATGGTATAAAAGAAACACATGCAATCCCATGCATGCCAAATCTAGTAAGGAAAATACACATGAAAGTCGATACTTCAATTGAAGCCTATTGTAGTTGCTTGATCTTAACTTTCCCTCCTTGAAATTTGCTTCCTCTTACCTTCTTTTCCTTTCTTGCTCCATTTCCAAAGTGCTCCAAGAAAAATCTAAGTGTCCAAGAGTATGAGAGAGAGAGAGAGAGAATAATGAGAGAGATCCAAAACTAAACTAATCAAGTCTTCACTGATCAAGCTTGCCAACTGATCCTTAGAAGCCTGTTTATTAATGAGGCCTATATTTTCTTTATTTTCCATTATTTTCCTTCATTTTCCTCCTCACATGCAAGATGTGACCTTTCAACTCCATTTTCTCCTAATTTCCATTATTTTCATAAATAAATGTGCCAAAAATGTCATTTTTCATTTCTAATGCCTTATCCATTGCCTTTTCCATTTTCCTTAGCCATAAACAACAAAATTAACACCCACTAATATGTTTTTCCCATCATTCAGCTTCGAATACATGTCCCATCAACCATGGTATTTATATATTTTTACATGGAATTTTCACGAGGGATGTTACAGAACCCTCTCCCTTGGGGGAGCATTTTCCTTGGTGTTCAATGACACGTATAACCAAGAGGACCACAGAAAACAAATCATACTACCCATGGAGCTTTATAACATAGCTCTTTGTAGTTACAATGACCATTTTATAAAACAAAACATCATGACAACATGAAAACATATCGCATAGTGGAGATTTATAACACAGCTCATTGTGGTATTTACAATAATCACACATACACATATGCACATTTTCTCAGTGAACAGATAAAATGATATGATGTCTGCATCCACAACAAGAGAATCTAGAGGCTCACAGCTCCACCCTCAAAGTAGTACCATGATTCACCTCCTTCCCAGGAAGTCCAAAATCTAATGCCACCTTCAAAGCTGCATCCAATGTCTAGCATTGCAATCTCGCACCAATTTTCCTCTCAGTGAACAATTACCAACTCATTGTTCCAGGGTGCACTCCCAATGTGCATCTGATTTCATCTGGAAATGCTCATGACTAAAACAAATCCATCCCCGACCTTCCCTTCTCTAATACACAGTCCCTCAGCAAATCCAGTCAACCCTTCCGTGCAGTCACTCACCTTCCAAGTTTCACTGGCACCGCCATCTCAGGAAGTCCATCACTTGGAAAGGCTTCCTCACATCAGAAGATACAAAAACATAGGCATATAACTTCCTCAAAACCATCATGCCGATGATAGCATGCTCATGGAAATGAATGGACACTATTGGGTACCAGTGTCCCATAATGGCCCTGCTCTTGGAGTACTCTACCAGCACACTGCTGCATGTTCCAATTTCTTTGGTTGTTGCTGCCAATTCTTGCAGTCGATTTAAACCACTCAACTCAGAAGGTTCATACATTCCTGTTCCAAGCATATAACTTTCATTACATTAGAATAAATTGAAATAACCTCAAATCATAACTCATTGGTAGCTCGTTAATAAGGTACATTTGAAACCTTGTTCATTTCCTATCACAACAAGTCAAACTAGCATATTTGGCCAAATCAACATGTATAAAAATATCTCATCGGGTTAGCTCATAACATAACCATCGTATATCAAATTCACAAATCAGATGTAACCATCATACACCAGAATCATAAATCATATGCATAGTAAAACTAAAATACAATACTGATACTTATCCTTCATTGATCCTTACTTTTGCCTTTGTTCTTTTGTACACACACAAAATTGGTTGCCATACCCATCAAATACCCAATTCCTTCTCCAACAACAGGTGCACATACAAATACTGTGCATCACACACATACGACCACACATGCCATACAACACCATGCAACACATGCACCTATACCTAGCATACAACACATACACCTACACTCAGTTTATGTACATATATGTGCACAATGTACATCACAAGACATACATCAACACACAACATGCAACACCACAAAATTCATACATGTACACCCAGTATACAACACAACTCATACATCTATACCTAGTCTACAACACAAAACAATACATATGCCTACATCTAGTGTACAACACAATACATGCACCTACACCCGATGTACAACATAACACAAATACGTGTCTAGAGTGAAACACAATGAATGCATATATCACGATACCATGACTACACAATGAAAATACATAGTACCGTGTGCCTACAACATGATATGTACAAAATGCACTCAATCCCACATGTACACCAGTACCACATGTGTTGAGCACCACCTGCACAATGTGTGCACATCATCACATGTACACGAAACCACCTGCACAACATGTACAAAATTCCATATATACACCACACCACTATACAACATGTACACAATACCACATGCATGACGTGTACGCGACACCACATGTATACAACACCACATGCACACCACACCATATGGACATAGCACCACATGTACAACATGCACGCAACACCACTTGTACAACATGCACGCAACACCACTTGTACATAGAACTGCATTCCAACATATACATAACATCATTTGTACACAACAGTGCATATCCAACATGTGCATAGCACCATATGCACGCAACACTACATAGCCATCATGCACATAGTACAATATGTACACAATACCACATATCCAACATGTACATAGAACCATCTATACGTAGCACTGAATATGCAACATTCATACAACACTATATATACTACACCATGTACATAACATTACATAATCAAAATGTAAACACACTAAATATACACCACACTGCATGCACACAATCTCACCGGTGCAACAAGTACAACATATATGACATATGCACAACAGTTGTACCACACATCCAAAACCACACTGACTCTTTACAAAGCAACCTTGCTTCCAGTGTCTTATCTATGCTTGTCCTAGCATGCCACAAAGCACACTTATTTGAATTTGCTAATGTATCCCTTGGTATAACCAATCCATAACAAAATCATATCCATAATACAATCATACAATATAGATTCATATTCACATGATACTGACCTCATATGTTTATCATGACTACTCTTCCCACTTGGTTCCTCATAGACCAGGAACCTCTTCATGTCATTTGGTTTCATAAGTAATCATCGAGAACGATCATTACCAACATAGCCAAGGCATCTGACACATTAGATCCATTTAATTTACCTTTTCTAGTTACCTTTCACATGTTTTTATTTCCACCATCCATTTACCACTATGGACCAACTAGTCCAACCGATTGTCATATTCTTGCCTTCCGTTGTAGTTACTCATACCATGATCTTCACCCATGTCTTACATTACATGTTGGGTACCACAAAACTCTCCACGAGCTCCATCAATTGTTCCTCTTTCCCAACCAATTCTCCAAACTCAAAACATAAAAGGCAAGAACAGAAACAACAACAACAAGAAAACCATGAAAACCAATAACAAAACGACTTTACAAAAAAAGTGGTATGGCCATACTCTAGAAATAAATAAAGCTGCAAATCAAGCACAAGAAAAAAAAAAATTACCAAAAGCATAAGACCAACAAAAAACACCATGATTCAATCCCCATGGTTCCCAGGGAAACTCAACTAGACCCTTCTTCAAGATTTCATGGAAAGTTTGTTTTCCATGCAATCCCCTACATCATATTTCCATAAACATATAATTGTCAGTGTATAAATAAACATAACAATACATAAGTTACTGTATCTTGTTGTGCCAAGCACATTTCTTGCAACTAAACACATCCACACCATCTCTCAAGGGACTCCAATCCTTTGACAGATCCACCTATAACTAAATACTAGTTAATATACTTGTCAAGTACATGTTCATGAATATAGAATGTATCCACATAATTTCAAACAAAATCGAGGTTAGGAAGACTCCCTGTATGAAAAGAAATCATTCATTTGGAATCATGGTTTTCAGACATAGCCCAAGGAATTATTACCCGATTCCTTTCTTTTACCTTTACCATACTGCAACTGAGTCTTACTATATACTATCATGTCCCCCCATTTTTAGTTATATAAAGACATGAATTATTACCTAGTCATGAAAATATGAAGCATGTTTCCTGCAACTACTCACACATGTCAACCACATGTTTCAAATATTAAGACAATCATATCTATCAATTTGAAATCAACTTTTACAAACAACCATGTCATAATACATAGTCAACTCATAGTTATTAGACATAATGCTACAACTATTGCCCACTACACTCAAGTACATATAAATTGTCTCAACACATATGTGTTTGTAAAACTATCTTAAAGCAAGATCATTGGAATGCGTACTCATATTATGAAATTCATCAAACATTCAACCAACTTGCAAACATACCATGTTAAATCAATCAAGTAGGCGCCAAACACTCAAACACTAAATAGGCATCATAATTAAACAACCAAGCATTAAATATACGACATAAGGAAACTCATACTTTAATGTATATAAGGGGACGCTATCTTGTCTACACAATAAAGCTAGGTTAGCACGATACAACTTTACAACTTTACAACATATCAACTCAAACATAAATCATGATATCCATAGCAGTAACTAACTAACATCTTCACGTCATAAGCTTATAATCATTTGTCGTTCATGCATAAAAATCACATATGTATGATCAATCTAGATTAGTACGACACCATATAACAAATATGTCATCTCATATCTGAATATCACAACCATAACCATTTGCATAGGTCAAACTAGGTTAAAGCAATACGTATAACATCAAGATATTCAATGTAGTGAACATAACCATGACGCATATGAACAATCCAAATTACAACATCAAGATCTCAATGAAATAACCCTAATCATCAAGTTAATATCATATAATGACAATAAGATATATATCATGCTCATCAACATCATATAACCTAATCATCAAGTTATCTTACATAAAACAACAATAGCAATTCATACAACCACATGTTACCATCATTATTGACTATCTGACACGTGTGCATATGACTATACTAATCAACTATCACCTATCATGTATGTAACCCTAACATCAAAGACATGTTAATAAACTGAATGCATATACACCTAATGCACATAATAATCTTTATCTTACATACCTTCATGCCCAACATACAAACCTGTATGACGACATTCTTTTACCTCAAGGTCCAATGTTGCAACTTTGCTTTGATGATCTACATCTCTTGCTTTACCTCATTTAGCACATTAGCATCATAACATACCAATGGCATCATGGTAACCTAAATTGCATACAATGACTTCACAAGGCATGTTTGACCTACTAATCATGCATCACAATAACCAAGACCATACATGCATAACACATTAATAAGAACTGCATATAGACATATAACACATGAGTACCAAACCATATAAACATCATTCTAGCTGGAGTCCAGTCATCAATGCATGATCATATCAACTACAGAAACAATGAACTCATGCATAACAACAACAAAATCAAGTGCAGTTGATAACATGTGAACATTGATGTGCATAACAATGCATAATCAACCATACACACATGAAGACATACTCCACGACAACTTCTTCAACCTTCACATGGAGACATCACTACAACCATGATCAACACCATGCAAAGGAAACAAGCACATGGACTACATGTATAAGGAACACTATGCAACCAACATGAAAGCATGATCAACACACAGCCCAAGGAGAGTGCACCCACACTCTAATACCACTCTCTAGCACCATCGTCCCATATCCACCCAAATAACCATGCCAACTAGGGTAAACATGACATGATAGACTACTATGATCAGATTCAACCTCTTATGTGACCTTAAGGAAGTGGAATCAATGGAACATCACATATAGTCATCCAACATTATCAACAAAACCCTCGGGAGTCAAGTCAACCATTGTGACTGTTTGTCCCTTATCCCATTGTTGTTTTGGACCTCTTAGGTGATAGTCCTTGCCATGATATGGGAAAGGGAGCAACCAGAAACCCAAAATCACTCTCATAGGCCTGCATGCCAAAAACTATGGACCAAACTTTCCAATTTTGTGCCAGTGACCCTAATAATTAAGCCACTTTTTTAGGCCCAGAGCCTAGGCCACTACCCAGAATGGAATGGTAGTGTTAACACCCAGGTTGTCCTCTTTTACTCCTAAGAGGATACGGCCGGGGTAACCACTAACCAATCTTTGGGCTGCAGCTCCTAGCCTAGCTGCAGTCAGAGAGGGCTCTCTCTATGAAGTTTTGTCACTGCATTCAGTGAAGGTTTTAGGCTAGTTATGGGGTAAATCTTTTGGTTGTTTTTGTGTTTGGTTGGGAGGATGCTTCTGATTTCCTTTAAATCTTTCTGCAGGTGAGGTTAATCCATTGGGCAATGGGGTCTTGGAGTGTTTTCCCTTGAGGTTCTGATTTCGGTGAGGTGTAAAACTGTAGGGCCTGTGTGCATTCCATGAAACAAACTGTAAATAGAGAGAATGAGGTGACAACAACTAGCAAAGAGCAGTTAAGAATTCTTTACTTAAACTGAATATTACAAAGAGGCTTGTGATTTAGGGGCAATTGCTTGAATTCCTAAAACAACATCATACTGTGATGACATAGTATTAAAGGTAGCAGCGAAGAATTACTCTTTAAATACTGTGTCTGAAGAAAACATATAAGATAGTTTAGATTGAGTTCAGGGTAGCCAATGACGGAATCCTGAGACTATTCTTTCTCTTTACTACCTATATTTTCAAGTGTACAGAAAGACATGGAAAACATATGAAATAACAATGATCACAGGTGAAATAAAGAGCCATGAGGAAAACTTATTGAGCCACGAAATACACAGGAATCCTGCAACTTTGAGCCACACACCATCAGGAGATCAAGAGAGAAACATCTTTGAAGAAATCCCACTGCCTTTTGTATTAACTGTTTGAGAGTTTACAATATCAGAATAACAGAGAAGATATCAGGAGAATTTCTTACATCCGGAGTCCAACCCCTCTAAACAAACGCGAGGGGGAATATATAGAGGTTTACATACAAAAATATCTCAGGAATGGAGTCATCTGAGAGGGAAAATATCTCTTACATTTGTACAGGAGAGTAGATGAGAGTTTAATACAAACATAAATGCCTCTTTAAAGCCTTCAACTACTGTCAGGAGGAATTTTTGACCTTTGGGCACTACGGAGTTAATTGCGCGGCTTTATCATAAATATGGACTGAAGTGCTCTGTCACTTTGACCTTTTGTATCTTCTTGGCCCTGCCACCTGTACCTGCTGATGTTGCTGTTGATGCCGAGTACCTGTGCTGAGTTGGCTCAGTGTCTTTATGCTTGCTGTCATGGCTTTGTCCTCCTGTAGATGAAATATGGACTGTGTTGCTGCAAAAAGATTTAATTCCTCAACTTTGGTTCAAAAGTAGTTTTATTAAGTCCTGCCATATGTCTTGAGGGGGAAGCTGATGTCTCAAAATTGACCCTATGGTCTCATCAGCTTCTGTGTATTTATAGAAATGGGGAGGCTCATCAAATAAATGTGCTACCTCATTTTTAATAAAAAATAAATTATCTAATTTATCAAAAAGAGCCTGTCCTATTAGTGGGCCTGCTGAAGATGACCCAGGTGCATCAACAATTTGAATTGCTGCAAAAGTGCTCACCCTTTTGATGTATTTCTCATGAGAGAGGAGCTTCCC
>APFE030301353.1:0-12641 GCA_000404065.3 Pinus taeda
ATTATTCCATATTGTCGACTTGATGATTTTATAAGAGGAGAGAAATCGAGTGAATGGGCACCCACTCAATTTCTTCTTGCTTCTCAATGACATAAAAAAGCAGAGGATACCAGACAAACATATTTTTCAACATATCTGGAGTACATGATGTGAGTCTTTATATCTTTTTTCAATATATGTATAATTCTTTTCAATATGCATAAATTTTATATCTAATTTGTTGTAAATGTTTTATATATAGTTATTGGTGTGCATATGGTCCTAAGTGCAACAACATTAGTGCATCCTCAAATCAAAAGAAAAAACACAATCAACATGAAAGTATTAAAGTTGGTTGCCAATGTCACTTCATTGTGCGGCGACTTCAACTTAGATCAGATGATGCTGTAATAATATATACTGCATGTAGGCATATTGATAAATCCAACGTTGTTTGTCATGGAAAAGATGCAATCAGTAGGCCTATGAGATTCAGTTATGCACCACATTTAACAAGGGATATGTGATCTATTGTCCAACATTTAATCCAAAGAGGTTTTAATGTTACAATGATATGGGATAAGTTCATCTCTGATGTGAACGATGGATTCGGTGAGTTATACATAGGGACATCTCGAGATACATACATGAAAAGACAAGATATATTAAACATTTACAATGATACCATAAGGCTAGAGTATGTTACAGATCAAAGTGATCTAATCAGTGTAGAATGTTGGTATAAGGAACACGCCAAGAGCTTTTTCTTCTACCAGAAATAAGATCTTGTTGAAAACATCCCTTTTATAATAGGCATACAGACAAAGTGGATGCGTTCAATGATGTTAAAATATTCTCACAACAATATAATCTCAATGGATTCAACATTTATTACAAATAAGTACGGGGTGAGTACAAAATTATCCTAAATCTAATTCATTTATTCAACACCATTTTAATGCTTGTATCTTATATAAATATAATTATGTACTTTGTTTGTAATGTAGTATCAAATTTACACTTTAATGGTCTTTGACAAACATCACAATGGGGTTCCAGTAGCTTGGGTGATATCATCACGCAATACTATAGTTGATATTTGTAAATGGATGTCAACACTCTTTGCCATTGGGAAGA
Source organism: Pinus taeda (assembly GCA_000404065.3). Lineage (NCBI taxonomy): Eukaryota > Viridiplantae > Streptophyta > Pinopsida > Pinales > Pinaceae > Pinus > Pinus taeda. The sequence goes on from APFE030301353.1 coordinate 1,117, forward strand.
AAGAGCAACCAGATTGGCATGTTAAAGCCTTCATTACAGATGATGCTACTACTGAAATTGAATCATTAAGGTGATGTGTTTATTCTTTTTATAAGAGATATAAAAATATTCTTAATGTATATTCTCTCTAAAAATTATGTTATTCCAGGTCTTTAATCAACTGTACAATATTATTATGTGTGGGGCATGTTCGTTGTGCATGGTTGAAGAATGTTGGAAACAAAGTCCAAGGAAGGGAAAACCAAATCCAAATTTTCCATGCTTTAGGAGAAATCATACACACATGTGCAGATAATGAATCTGTAAAAAAGGCAGTTGAAAATTTATTTGAAGGATTCAGTGACCATACAAAGTTTTTGGAATATTTTAAAACAACTTGGTTAGCCAACAACAAAATATGTAAGTTTCTTTTAACTAGCTTTGATGACTCTTTTTTGCATGTCATATGTATAGTTATTAATTCATAACCAATACATTTCTTTCTACAGATATGTGGGCAAAAGCGCACAGAAATTTTCCACATTCCAATCAAAATACAAATAATGCAATTGAGTCTTACCATCAGTATATCAAGCAAAGGTACCTAAGTGAGAAAGACAATGCATGCCATAGGCGAGTTGATTGGTTGATTTATGTGTTGTTGACAAAGGTTGTATTATATTACAATCATATGCAACGCTTAAAAGAAGCTGGTTTTTTACGACCCAGAAAAATTGAGGAACAGCTGAATTCATCCAGGTGTAGAGCTAACCAAATCCCAAATGAAGATTGTGTGCCTGATGAAAAGAGTAACAACGATTATTGGGTTCATAGCCAAAATATCAATACTCGTGATATTTGGTACAATGTCATATATAAATATTCCAATCTACACTTTTGTAATTGCAAGTGGGCCTTAAATGGAAACATCTGTAAACATGTATTGAAAGTTGAGATGTTGGTAGGTAACATTAGCTTGGGTGAAAATTTATTCCCTAATGTCACTAATCCTACTACAGAAATTCCTAGAACTTTATTTGATTTGAATGAATCACCTATATTGGGCCCAGAAATCCAAACAGAGCTTCTACCATGCTTTGATTCTCCACCCATTCTAAATTATCATAATGAAACAAGCAATGATGATTTAGATAATTTCTCATATAATGTTGAAATGACCAATGTATGACCAGATAGTGCATTATTTAAAGATGATGAGATGAAACGTGTTAACTCATCAACTCATGAGAAATTGAGATCCATAATACCTACAAATTTGGAACAGGCATATGCATTAAATAGCCTGGTAGACAAAGTATGTCAAGAATACAAGAAAATGTTTTTCAATACTATAACTCCATCCAAGATCACTACCAAGAGAAAACATAGTTTCTTAAGCCCAGTCAATAAGAAAAGGTGTTGTGGTCACAAGTCAAATGCAGGAAAAGATAAACTACAATTTGAAAGGGTTGGACGAGTTCGTGCAAAAAAAAAGAGCATGAATGAACAACTGGAGTTGTCTTCTCAACAAAAAATAACTGTGGACCACATGCTTGAGTTAGTGCAACATTCTATTATACACAAAAATGGTAAAACTGATGTTATGCATTTTTTCATGTGAAATATGATATACTATCATTTGTAATGCATAGGCATAACTATATGAACTTTTATTGTTGTTACAGTTGACGGGCCAACTTGTCGACTCCAATTATTTGATGAGCATGTCGATGAAAGAAACTATAGCATTGGGAGCACTTCTCCAATCAGTATTATCCCAATTCCCTCCCCGAGGGTGCTTTCCCCTATTGTACAACTAATGCGAATGTATTGTCAGCCACACCCACCACCTTTTTCCTTCATAAATTCTCCCATGCCTATAACCGACTTCCCAAACCCTTCACAATTCCCACCCCTCCCCTTTAAGCATTTGCCCTTCTCATTGTTCCAATCATCCACCCTTAAGATTCCAATTTCCCCCCTAGCGTGATCACTCACCCTAGGGTTATTCCCACTATCGTACAACCAATGGGGATGTATCATCGCCCCAACCCACTACATTTTTCCAATTTTTCTCCCACCATGCCTTTATCCATCACCCCTGAACCATGCCTATATCCATCACCAAGTGCTCCACCATCTACCCAGGAAGGGCAGTCTTCTCCATTGTCTTAGATCTTCATGGTGAGAATGAGTAGTTGATCAAAAACTTATCATTAATTAACGAAATTGATTATATGCATTTTGGATTTTACAACTAATTGGTTATTGAATTTTTGCAGCAATATCACTTTGGAAATGCACTTGGGAGTGCCAAGAGTGGCGATGGTGACTTATACACCCAATTTCTAGATCAGTCGTGAGGCGGCATTTCCATAATGTCATTCATGGGCATGAACTTCCATTATCTATGTTGGGAATGAAGTTCCATTTGTAGAAAAGAAAAATGTATAACTAGACAAATTTGGAATACAAATACATGAATTTGAACTTGTGTGTATGAAAATGTCTTCATTGCCTTTAAATTCATGATGTGGATTTGATGTTATATTCTATCAATGTTACATTAGCTTTGAGGAATGTAGTTAGAATGGATTTATTTGTTTCATTTACAATTATATTTATATCTTACTCAATGTTGCACGCATGAAAAAACATATCATTACCAAGGAACTTTGCTTAGTTATAATAATAGATGTATCATGTACATGAAGAGAGCATATATATGGATTTAGATTTATTTTAATTTTTTATTTATGAAAAAGAAAAGTACACTATACATGCCATATAAGAAAATCTTCAAAAATAGATAATGATTTGAGCCTTTACCACTTAACTACTAACATAATGTACACAACTCAATGCAACATAATGTCTTACGTAAATTCCATTAGGTAGATCAAATTAAGTATCCTATTGAACTTTACAATACCTTATAGAATATGTGCCACATGTCAAGTTTAGGAGCCCTGTAACATAATGTACACAACTCAATGCAACATAATGTCTTACGTAAATTCCATTAGGTAGATCAAATTAAGTATCCTATTGAACTTTACAATACCTTATAGAATATGTGCCACATGTCAAGTTTAGGGAGCTCAGAGTGGATAGAGACAAAGAGAGCACAATTGAGAGGGTTTACATTTTGTAATAGCCCATGGACCACATGTCTCAGGTAACTACATAGATAATGTCTTCTCCTTTGCACTTGCATTATTTCAATTCGAGATAAAAGAGGACATAGTAGATTCACCTTTCGAATGAATTCTTTTGAAAGGGTTTTCCATAAAATAATTGGCATTCATTGTGGTTTGTGAGTGATTGTGAATACTTTTCTTTATTTTTCACATTTAATTTATTGCATACATAAACAACAAAATTGGTAATAAGGGATCTTGAATCTAAAGGAATTAACCCTTCATAGTATAGATTTATATTTAAGTAACATATATGTTTTGATGGACTATCTAGTGGAATATCCATGATAGTTTATAGACCAACTATGGTTAAGGACCTAATGTACATGAACAAGATAAACAACATGGATGATAAGAGAATCCCCAAAAAAAATTTGAACTCTATCCATTACTATCAACACCTTAAGCAAAGATGGCATCAAGATGATGTGTTGGTTAAATCATTAGGGAATATAGCAAGATGTCATCCTACCCATACTGACAATATTAAAAATATAATTGTATCTAAATTTAAAGAGGATTTGTGGTGCAATGAAGAGCTAGACATTAAAAGGAAGCCAAGATATTACGAGGGAGTAATTCGGATTCTAAAAGATCAAAAATATCTTTTAGTTCTAACTAGTATAAAAAAGAAATCAACATTACTAAAACAAGAACCAACTCCCATGAACTACATAACTACAATGGTCATTGGGAAAATTCCTAAAACCGTGGGATGTAAAAATTTGTCACCTTTGTGATGGTTGAAGATGAAAATCAATTTCTCAAATTAAAACTCATTTACCTTTCTAACCTCCCAAATCTAAAAAACTATGATAATCTTGGAATGCTTCTCTTACAACGTTTAAAGCATAAAAACAAGATTTCAATGAATTTAAATAAACTTTCCCTTTTAAAAACAAAATTTTTAAAAAATTTAAATAATCTTGGTTTTTAAAAATGAGATAAACTAATTTTGATCTCAATGAACATGAATTATCATTATTATAATCACATTAACATAAACATTATTATTTGGTATTAATATAGATACCATTATTTCCATGATTAAAATCTATTCTTTATATTCAATGTATTTCTTCTTTATAAAAAAAATGATAATAATAAATGAGATTTAAATAATAAGTTTGATGTCTATGTTGAATTTTGTCAATTTTTTTTTTTTTATTTTTTTTTTATAAAATTATATCATATCCATATGTCAATATTAATATTTATTAAAAAAATAAAAAATTATTATGACATTTTAATTAACTTATAATCTTTAATTCATAAATATGTATTCCAAAATATTTCAAATAATTCTAAAAACAATTATTTTTAATTAAATATAAATTAATATTTAATAACATATTATTTTTAAAAACATTTAAAAACATAAAATTTTAACAAATATGATACAAACAAAAACCAAATTCCAATTGAATTGACACGTACAATCGGAATGTAATATTTAATGCTATTGCATTCAATGCAATATAATGGTCGTATCGAAAAGCCTTTCCGTATGATGTTCTTGCCGTTTTGGTTTATCTCATCGCACGAAACGAGTGGTGTAGATGCCGTAACCACATTTATTGTGACCGATTACCATGGCATGGAATGGCTATGGTCATACGTAAGGCCACCCGTTGACAGTTGACCAAAGTGTCCGTGAACCACTCATTATATATATATATATATATATATATATATAATATATAATCTTAGTTTCTCTATAAAAAAAAATTAAATAAAATTTTAAATATATTATTTTATGTTCAAATTTATTGAAAATAATTCTATCAACTGTTTTATCCATTTTATTCTATTACAATTTAACCAATTATATAATATATATATATATATTATAATATATAATAAAAATTACTTCAAAATTGATGTTTATTTCAAATTACAATTCACAATCAATATTTTATTATCCTCTATGGTTTCCTGTTAAAAAATATTATGAATAAACATCGTATTTGTTTTAATATATTATAATATTACAATAAATTAATTGGAAAAATCCTTATTTAATATTTTATTCATAAAAATTAAATAAAAGAATGTTAAACTAATAACTTATTATTTATTTTCAACGACAGAGTAAATAATAAACAAACCTACATTGCATTTATGCATTAATACATTAGTAACAATTTGAAATTGATTATAAGAAATTATATCCGAAGAATATAACTTGTGTCCGAACAAACCTGTACAATTCACCATTCTGAATGATGTCTGAGTTAGTCGATTAAAAACATGGTTTAGGCGTAGATGCCATAACCATGGCATGAAATGGCTATGGTCATACATAAAAGGGCATACTATAAGGCATTAAAATCCCTATAGCATGGGATTTATGGCTATATAGAATATATATAAAGTATATATGAGACCAAATAATGTTTCAACCCCACACACACACACATATATATATACATAATTTTTTTTAAATGATATATAATATATATATGATTGGCATTAAAATATTTTACATAACATGCTACATCAAGACAAAATGTTTTTTTATTAAAGTATATGTCAATATTAATTTATGTTAAAATATGTTATTAATAACTCACATTGAATATTTTTTATTTACAACATTAAACTATTTAATCAGTTAACATAGATCTTCAAATGGTTTATTTAAATCAACTATTCAAATATTTTTGAAAAGTATAAGATTTATCACAATTTTTTTTAACTTCTAATTAGTTTATAGAATATTGAATTTTTTTATTATAATCCACAATATTTTTTTATTTAGAACATAATTTATGAATCATATGTCAACTCTACTAATGAAGAGACAAATGACATCCAATAAAATGATTGTTAAAATAGCTAATTAATGCTTGCATGGAGATTTATTTAAAATTAGAGAGTCAGTTAGCATTGAGTCAAGTCGAGTTAGGTCATAGTCGAATTCAGTGTGTGTTTGCATGTTAAGTTATTTTAAACTAGTTGCTAATCGAAAAAGTTTAAATACTCTTCACATGATTCATTGTAATAATCAAGTTTTGTGTGATAAGTAGAAGAATCACATCTAGTGTGTTTTGCGTGAGAAATTTGTATTTTGACTCCTTTACCTTTTCAATAAATTAGTATCAAAGTTGAGAAAAGCTCATAAAATCCATGGTGCCTATAAAATCACTGTAAAAAACCATAAAAAAATTCCAAATTTTTTTTTACATTCCAAATTTGTAAAATTGTTAAGAGTGAAACAAAAAACCACCCTTTAATTAATGCGAAAACTAAACAAATATCGTTTAACTATGATTCCACCAAAAAATCAAGTTAAATGCGAAGTTTTATATTTGTGGATGCCCATATCCCATGCTTTAATAAAACCTGAACGAATCACGTGGGATTTTTGGAACATTACCGTGTTTATTAAAGTTTTTTAAAGGGGAGCTCTAACACAACAAATTCATCGACCAATCTTCGTTTGCGTCAAAGTCAAAGGTTCGAAAAAAAAAATCTCCACGACGAAGGACCCTTTTTTTATATATTACAAAAAAGGTTGGAAGGGTTTGTTTATTACGTAACCATCTTTTAAAAGAGATTTTTTTATTATTTAAAAGAGCTTATATATTTAGAGTTTATTTTTATATATAATTTTTTAAATAATATAAAATAATAAGGTTTATTTATAAAAAAAATTGTAATTTTTATAAAAAAGAGAAATTTAAAGTTTTTATAAACAGATTTTTTTTTTAAGAAGTATGGTTTTTTCAAATTTCTATTCTTAGTTCTCATTATTTACAAGGAAGGTTATGTTGTTTGAGCCATTAAGATGGTAACCACGTTTTAGGATCACAATGTTTGAGATTATGTCTAGTTTGGGTTTTCTAAACCTAAAAATGAAAAAGAAGAACTAGCCTTCATTAATGCAGAGATGGGACTAGGGAAGAAAGACAAAAGGAAGAATGCACAAGCATTGCAGCGTATTGAGCAAGGAGTAGACCAAGCAGTGTTCCAGAAGGTTATGATCACGTCTTCAGCAAAAACAACATGGGAGACTTTGGCAACAAGCTATAAAGGTCTGGCCAAAGTCAATATTGTTAAGTTGTAGAATACTAGGAGAGATTTTGAAAATATGCAGATGAAGGAGACAGAGGAAACCAACTCTTTCATGAATCAAGTCATGACTACAGTAAATTAGTTAAAAATTTATGGAGAAGAAATGAAAGATCAAACAATGGTTGAGAAGGTCGTCATATCTTTGTCTAGCAAATTTGATGTTGTGGTAGCAGCCATAGAAGAAGCCAAGGATTTCGCATCATCAACAGTTGATGAGTTGATGGAATCACTTCTATTACACGAGGCAAGAATAGACATAAATAAGGATTCCACTTTAGAAACCCTTTCCAAAAGTCACATTTCTATTTCAAGAGACAGAGGACGAGGTAAAAGTAGATCAAGAGGCAGAGGACAACGCAGAAGACATGGTGGTTAGAGAGTTGGATGAGAAAATAATGAACATGAAATTGGAAGTAAGAAAAAAAGCTTCAAAAATAATCAAAGACGTGACAAATCAAAGCTGAGATGTTATTATTGCAATAAATTTGGTTGCTATGCCCATGATTGCAAGAAAACATTAGTTGATCAAGGGAACCAGCGAGCTAATGTCACTACAAAGAATACTAACTCCATGTTCCTGGCTTGTCATACCATGCATGAACCTTCTGATAATGTGCACCTATTAGATAGTGGTTGCAGTAACTATATGACTAGAAACAAGAATTTGGTTGCAAATTTGGATAAATTTGTGAAGATAGAGATAAAGTTGGGGACTGAAAAGACTATGGATGTAGATGGAAGAGGAGTGGTCAAAATTATGACCAAGCAAGGGGAGCTGAAGACAATCTCAAAGGTATATTATGTCCATGGTCTCAAACATAATGTGAAAAGTGTTGGTCAATTGACACATAAGGGATACAAAGTTAGCTTTCAAGGACAAGAGTGTGTTATATATGACAAGCCCCCAAAAAATTAGTTAATAGCAAAGGTGCAAATGATGAGGAACATACTCTTTCCTCTACTTATAAATTATAGTGGTCAGGTCAGTTCTTTTATAGTTGCATGATCTAATTATTCTTGGTTATGACACTTTCAGTTTGGACACTTGCACTTTTCTGGTTTAAGCTTGTTGCAACAGAAACAAATGGTCAGAGGATTACCTCCCATCAAATAACCTTCTAGTACTTGTGACTATTTCATCTTGGGAAAGCAACACGGGAAATTTTTCCAAAGGGATTTGCATGCAAAGCAAAGTAACCTCTTGATATAGTACATACAGTCTTGTGTGGACCTATGAGGACACAGTCAATTCGTTGACATTATTACTTCTTTACTTTCATTAATGACTATAGCATAAAGGTTTGGGTTTACGTCTTCAAGAAAAAGTATGAAATTTTTACCAAGTTCAAAGAATTCAAAGCCTTAGTAGAGAAATAAAGTGATCGACAGATCAATGTGTTGAGGTCAAATCATGGTGGAGAATATGATTTGAAGGAATTCCATGATTACTACAAACAACATAGAATCAGAAGACAATTTACAACCAGGTACACCACAACATAATGCTATAGAAGAGAGAAAAAACAAAGCCATTATGAGCATGCAAAGGAGAATGTTGAAAGGAAGAAACTCTTCTAGTGAGTGTTAGGCAGAAGTAGTTGCATGTGTTGTTTATGTGATAAACAAAGTACAATAAGAAGCATGGTTAGGTATGCCTTGAAGCGTATCACATCTTAGAGTATTTGGATGTGTAGCTTATGGACATGTGCCTAAAGAGCTAAGAGGAAAATTGGATGATAAAAGTGAAAAATGCATAATTACTAGTTATGGTGACAAATCAAAAGCTTACAAATTGCATAACCCTATCACCAAGAAGACCAGAATTAGCATAGATGTTTTGTTCAAAGAACATGAGTTGTGGAATGGTAGTATTGACAAAAAAGTTGATGTGCAAGTGCCACTGATGGAAGAAGAGGTGGTAGCATAAAAGGAGCAGCAAGAATCACAAGTAAAGACACCAAATCGAGACACACCAACAAGGACTCCAAGATTTTCTGAGCAACATGGATCTTCAAGCAAATAAACAGATCAATATTCTCCAAGAAATCAATCAGGTGATGAATCAAGAAATGGTAAGATAAATATGAGAAGTTTGAAAGATATTTATGATGATTTGGATGTTATTTCAAATCTTTCATTGTTGTTATTCCAACGTTCTTCATTTGAAGAAGCAACCAGAGATGAAAATCGGGTGCAACCCATGGATGAAGAAATTAAAGCTATTGAAAAGAATAACACATGCGATTTGGTTGATTTTCTAAAGGATAAAAGCATCATTGGTGTAAAATGGGTATATAAGACAATAATGAATGAGAAAGGTGAAATTGACAAACTAAAAGAAATACTTCTAGCAAAAGGATTCTCGTAGCAACAAGGAATAGACTTTGGAGAAACGTTTGTTATCAGATGTCAATCAAACTCTATTTAAAAGATTAGCTGGCAGCCCCATGTATCTCCCACTGGCAAGACCAAATATTATGCAAGGAGTGAGTTTGATGTCCAGATTTATGGAGACTCCAAAAGACACATATTGGAGAGCATGAAAAATAACTCTAAGATACATAGCAGGAACTAAAGATTGTGTCATAATGTATGCAAGCATAGAAAAGAAGGATTTGATTGGATATATTGATAGTGATTTTGCAGGTAATTTGGATGATAGAAAGAGCACTTATGGTTATGTCTTCCATTTTGGTTTAGGTGTGATTTCATGGCCATCTAAGAAGAAGCCTATTGTGACACTTTTGTCAGCAGAAGAAGAATATGTAGAAACAACTTCAACAACATGTCAAGATGTGTGGTTAAGAAGAGTATTTGATGGACTCAATTAGAAAAACAAGGATCAACAACAATATATTATGACAACACCTCAACGATTGCATTATCCAAGAATAGTTTACTTCATCAAAAGAGAAACCATATTGATACTAGATATCATTTTATTAGAGAACTTAAGAGCAATGGATAAGTTCACTTGAAGCCTTGTAAATCTAGTGATCAATTGGCTAACATATTTACTAATTCATTAGAAAAATATGTGTTTGAATTTCATAGAAGAAACTTGGGTGTTGTAAGCCTAACTGAGACATGGACCAACATGCATGCTTGAGTTTTTATGAGTTGGTCTTAGTTTAGTGTTTGTAATTAAGGGGGAGCGTTAAAATAGCTACTAACTCCCGCACAGAGATTTATCTAAAATTAAAGAGTAAGTTAATTGAGCGTTGAGTCAATTCGAGTTAAGTCATAGTCGAATTTAGTTTGTGGTTACATGTCAAGCTATTTTAGGTGTGTCGCTAGTAGAAAAGGTTTAAATACCCTTCACCAGATTCATTGTAATCATCAATAAAAGATCCACAACTTGTGTGTTATGTGTGTGAAATTTATGTTTTGGCCCCTCTTCCTTTCCAACAATGATGAGTATGCTAATACGAAGTCGTAAGTATTGAACTGGAAACAACAAAATATGGAATGGAAATCCTTTTCAAACAAACAGGTCACCTATGTCATATCATAACACAATGGAGGCACACACTTTTCTCATCATTAATCATTTTCCTTTTTCACAGCACCCACTCAACCAACATTAATCCTATTCGCAATGTCGAAGGACAATGTAGATGATATAATGGTAGACCTTGAAATGGACCATACTTTGCAAATCAACACACACATTCAGAAACATGATTCGTAAGAATCCAATTTCAATATAAATAGATTTTCTGTCATATTGACATTTTGATACTACTGCCAAACATATAGTGTATATGTGCGTTCTTGTGAATCTACTTCACTATCAATCAACCTAGATCGGTTTAACTTCAAATCTAACATGAGTTGAGAGGGATCAAAGTTTTTTAGGTGCAAACTTCTTTTAGAGTGAGAAAACACAATGTGTAAATAAATTGATATCGACATAAATTAGTTAACGTAGATCTTCAAATACTTTATTCAAATCCCACGTTGAAATATTTTTGAAAAATATAGGGTCATTTCATTTGCACATACTTTTTATTTAAATTATATTAAGTCATATGGACAACTAAGTAAACATATATTATATCCCACATTACTTTACTATTTACAGAGTAGTTTATTTTTATTTTTATTTACTAATAGTTTATTTTAATCGGTATTACATTTATACTTTACTTTACTAACAAGCTTACATATCTATTCCATGTTGAACACGGAATAACGGATATACTTACACATCCCATTGTATTCGGTTGTAGAATGAACTTCTCAACTCGATCAAATATTTATGATTTT
>APFE030301370.1:2611-43819 GCA_000404065.3 Pinus taeda
ATTCGATTACTACTATACCTTTAGAATTCAAAGGTTAATTATAAATAATTAATAAATTAATAATATACCAATAATATTATCTTATAACATACTATTATTTTTTGTTTATTAATAAACAATGAATGAATCATTTCGATATAGTCTAATAAATTATTCTTTTAAGCTAAACTTTAAGATTATTTAATTCCTCCTAATGAACCTGATATTATAACTATAATATAGATAAATATTTAGTGATTAATAAACAATTATAAATTACCAACCCTTATAGAAATTTAATTATAATTTTCTAATAAATATAAAAATATATATTTAACATCTAAAAATAGTTTATATATATTTTTTGGAATATAATTTTTATTCAAATTTTAAACTTAACAGCCTAATAGTGTTTGGAATTAGTTTATTTTGATCCCTTATATTTTCTAAATTTCCTAATTCGATTTTGAACCATTATATATATCAATATTTCTACCTAATTACATGGGTATTTATAATTGGAATAATAATAATTATTAAATTATATTTGCGTTTTCATGATTGTAATTATATATATAGATTTGATTACTATGATATAATTGATTAATTTTAGGATTGAAATGGTGGATAATAATATTATTAAATAATTTATGAACCAGTAATCCTATTTTTAGGACGCTATATGTATTTATATATATATTTAGTAATAAACAATTAGATTTAGTTAAATAAGCAAAAGATTTACTATCCAGTAGGAGTTCTTTTCTTATATAATTTTACCTAATTTAACTATTTTCTAGGAATAATAATAATTAAAAATATAGCAAGAATATTAATTATTTGAATGGGGTCATAAGGTCAGAATTAGCCGTTATAAATCTAACCGTTGGAATCTCTGCCTATACTATTTAACTAGCTGAGCTGGATCAGTTCTTCAACTTGTCCTGACGATGAACCACACTGGTTGGTTCGAAACGCGTCGACAAATGATCATTTTTGTGATTTCGCCGAAAATTCTCTAAACAATGTTATGGATCACAGAAGTCTAAATTCCTTAATAAGCTCCACTCTTCTTCTAAATTTCTAACTGCCGCTTAAACCTTTAGTTGATCCATGTGATTGAAGCGCCATCACTACACATGAAATTTCCATCTCCATGAATCGCTCCATGGTCAAATGAAGACAAATCGTGGTTTTTTTGGCTAATGCAGGCACTAAAGAAGACCTTCTCTCACTACACTCTCAACACTCCCTCTTAGAGAGGAAGGTACTTATGGAAGAACCTCTTCCACCTAGATTTGTCTCCAACACTACCACGTTCTTCGCTGTTGCAACTGCTCCCTTTGAACTAGAAGACTTCTTTGCTTTCTTCTGCGAAATTTGATCTGAAGACCTATTCTTTCCAACCATGCTCTGTGAGTCTATCACCTCAGTCATAAGTGCTATGTACCCTGTGTACCTCTATGGTTGCTTCCTCTGGTTGAAGGTGAAAATCGATGATCAAACTCTATCTTGATCTCCCTTAAACAACTCTTTTGCCTACTTGGCTCGAACTCTCCCTATATTGGGAGTCACAGACTGAGTGGCTGCCTCCAGTTGCCCTGGGCTATGCTCCTCATCATGCTGCTGGTTAGTGCAACTGCCAAGTAGTCGAGATTCAAATCGAGATACTCGTTGAGGCTCCATCTTGAGAGCTCTATCTTGCTCTCGCTCAACCATCATCTCTCTACTCTGTGAGCTTCCTGCCTTGCTTCTCAAGGCTGTACCTGTCTCAACCTGTAGTAATATCTGCTTCTTACATCCAGAAGCTAAGAGCTGGAAGTAAGCCTTACCTTCGCTGAAGATGACATCATAACCCTTGTCCTCAAGGGTAGCCACCAAAACAAGATTTTCCTTAAGGCCTGAAACATAGAGGACATCTCTGAGATGAAGAGGATTACCAGACTCCCTCTGAAAATTGATAGTACCAAGTCCTCTCATTGCATACATACCATCATCTCCTAGCTCGATCCTTCAGGTGGCTAAAGTATTTCTCCTTCCCGATCACGTGGAAGGATGCTCCTAAATCAATATACCACATGTTATTTGTTGAGCTTGCCATGCAAGTAATCAATGAGAAATCTTTCTTGAACTGGGTAGAAAATGCATCTACCTCCGCTAATGCAGCTACATGATCCTTCCTAGACTCCTTCCGATTAGGTCACTTAGTGGCATACTGCCCAAACTCATGGCAATAGAAGCACTTGTTCTTGCTTAGCTCCTTCTTTTTCTTCTCGCCCTTTTCACTGGACTCACCTCTGCTTGGCCTGTCTTGCCCTTGGCTCTACTACCTTTGCCTGCCAGGGAAAATTTCTCCTCGTCCTCTGTCTTCATCGATCTACCATCTCTTGTCCCTCTCTGGATTTTCTCTTGAACACAATCACTCCAAAACTTTTCCCAACTGGGAAAATTTTCTTTGCCACTCACTGCATCTTGGAAGCCATACCAAGACTTATGGAGTCCCAAAGGCGCAAGACTCACAAGATCTTTTTTGTTCCTGTCTTGCCCACAACACCTAGCTCATCCCGAACCTGAGTGAACTTTGAAAGACATGACGATTGGTTCATCTTTGCTCATTCGGATACCTCTTAGCTTCTCTTTGACAACTAGATCCCTGAGATCTCTATAACCCTGATACAAATCTAATATGGCTTTGAACATCTCATATGCTATCTTCTTCTCATGAAGATGAGGAATAATATGGCCTCTAACCCCCTCTAGAATGATCCTCCTCACCTTGGTATCATTCTTAGTATGTTGGGCCAATTGTTGGGGATCTTGAGGTGGCATTATCGCCTCCTTGATAAATTCTCCCACCCCATTATCTTCCAACACTATTGTGATTTGCTCCTTCCATGCACAGAAATTCAAGGCTCCTTCAAAATTGTGATCTGACCTTAGCCCTAGGAACAACATACTCCTATCCAAGGAACTGATCTCCAAAAACTCACAAATTGATATTTGTTCTTTGTGAAAATTCCTTGATTGCAATTACTGGATATTATTCTCCTAACGGTTAGTAGTTTAATTGTTTACAACAATTAGCGAATAATTCACAATTGCAATCTTCACCATAAAATACGTTGCGGAAAATAAAAAATATGGAACTGAGAAATAAATGCACACACGTACAAATTGACATCAATATTTTTGGGCTAGCGTCCTTAGAAAAACCCTGAAGGGAAAACCGATGCAGCAAATGAGGGTTTATTTTATTATGCAACGATTTGAAAATTATTAGAACTGGATGCCCAATTGGCTATCCTTTGGAAATAGTTTGTCAAAATCAATTGGAGAAATTTTCTCCCTATTACAATCAATTCAACCTCCCTCTGGCTTGCTCGAATCCTCTCACTAGCAACTCACTCTGCCTGGAATTCGCACTACTTGGCTTAGGAGATTTGTACGACCTGCTACTTAGCTCTAACTGAGCTGTCCAACCTCCCTCTGCCCTTGGAAATGACTCGCTCCGCCTTTTGGGTGATCTCTCAGTGAACCTTCAACAACTGAAACGACCCTCTTTTTGGCACTTGTACTGGGTTTTTTGGCTGCTCGCATTGGTTACTCAACCTCTCTGTAGAATAATTTTGACCTCCCTTTTCTTGCCTATCTGCACTGGAAAATTGCTAGGAAACTCTTTGGAATTCTCCTATGCTGCTCCCCCAATCACTAATGCTCTCCTTTGGCTCGAATCTCTTCCTTGCTGAATCACCACCATTGGATAGTTGAATCTGCTAAGGTAACTCCCTCTTAGCGAGGAAGGTGTTCTCTCCCAACATCTATCCTCTGTAGTTGGAACATGCTACTGGTGTTTGAAATCTACATCTTACAACGACTATCCACCAAGCTACTATGCAGACTCTGATTCATCTGCTAACCTTGTAGCTGAATTGCTCTGCATCTGTGTTGCTGTTGATATTGCACTATGCCTTCCTGCGCTGTTTCCAACATTGCTTGCGCTGCATTTGATCTCATGCCACTGCGCTACTGCAACTACTGCAACTGAGAATTGATCTACTGTCCTTGCAACTAGAAGGGGTTCTCCTCTACACCCATATGTTCTATGAAATAAATGAACTTGGCTCTCCGTAGAGCTTTCATGCGTATATCCACAACCTGTTGCTCTGTGGGAACATGCTGTAGTTGGACTGCTCCACATTGCACACAATCTCTGATGAAGTGGTATCGTATGTCTATATGTTTCGACCTATCTTGGAACACTGGAATTTCAAAGAGCTTGATGCAACTCTAATTATCATAGTAGATATTGGTTGTCTCCATCTTCTAACTGAACAAACTCACTAGTAGCTTCTGAAGCCATATAGTTTCACATGTGGCCATGCTAGCTGACATGTACTTTGCCTCTCCAGAGCTCAGTGCCTATTGCACCAAGATACAACCCCTGATCCAATGCTGAAGCAACACCCTAATGTGCTCTTCGATCCACTGAACTTCCTGACCAATCTGCATCTGTGAAACCACATAACCTGACACCATCATCTCAAGTATACCTCAACCCATACTCCACTGTGCTGCGCAAATGCCTTAGAATATTCCTCGTTGCTGTCCAATGCACTCTGTTAGGTCCCACCATGAACTGACTGAGAGTGTTTACTGTGAAGTAGATGTCTAGCCTAGTGTTAACCAAATACATGAGCGAACCAATGCGCTGTCTATACAAGGTTGGGTCTATGCCCTTCTCCTCTAATGCATCTGCCTTCTTCCAGCTCGTAATCATAGGCGTGAACATAGGCCTATAGTCCAGTGCTTTAAAAATCGACTGAACCAATTCGGAATCGGCCGAGCCAAATGAGCCAGACCCTTGCCTAGGTCGACTCGGTACAAAAACTGGGCCAAAGGCCAACCTCTTACTAAACCGAACAGACCGGTCGGCTCGATCGAGTCCGACATAAACCAGCTGAGCCTAGTCAAACCTAGTTAGTGGTTGAAAATGGAGGGAAAGAAGAGTCCAAAATTGGTTTTTTTTTTGGTTTTAGGTTTTTTGCATGTCCATCTAACTTCTCCCAAGCCTATAAAAGTTACCCAACTCCCTCACATTTCCTCACACCTATCTCATTGCATTTGTGTGAGCATTTGTGAGGAGTTTGTGAAGAGTTGAGTTGATTTTTGTAGTAGTGAGGAGTCTCTTGGGCAATGATTGGAGTAGTAGTGAGGAGCTTCTTAGGCAGTCATTGGAGCAGCATTGACGAGTTGGTTTGTTGGAGCAACATTGAGGAGGCTAGAGCCTAGAGGTTTTTTGTTTTCACTTCTCAAATCTGCCTTTGCTTGTGTGTTTTGTTGTTGTTGCAAATTTAGAAATTGAAAAGAGTATTTTTTGTAAATAAATGAACACTGAAGAGTTGTTTTTTTTCTTTTCATTTTCATATTTGTTTTCTTTCATTTCCAAGTCCATATATCAGAAAATGGCTCCTAGAATGAAAGATGATGCTTGGGCATATGCTGAGATGATTGATAATCAAATGCATTACAAATTTTGTCATAGAAAAATTGAGGGAGGTGGAGGGGTCATTCATAGGTTGAAACAACACTTGGCTGGTATTAGAGGCCAAATTGCTTTATCTGCAACACCAACAGAACAAATTGGGGATATTAGGAAGGACTTGCTAGAAAAATTTGAGAAGTTTGAGGAAGAAAAATCTAGGCAAAAAGAAATAGAGGCTGAAATTGGGAGGAAGAGGAGTATAAAACACATGCTGGCTGCCAACCCCAATTTTGATTATGAGGGCTTTTCATCTATCCCTTGCACTGATGCATCCAATCCCTTTCACTATGTTCCTCCCTATCTGGAATCTATTCAAGAAAATGGTAAGGGTAAAATTAAAAAGAAGGGTGATCTCAAAAGTTATTTCACACCCTCCTCTCCCTCTGATAGTGCACATGGTCCTTAAGCTAATAGAGGCCAAATGCAACCCACTTTAGAAGGCCATTGGAAGAAAGAACTGAGAGAAATTGCCTTTGATTACATAGCTAGATGGTGGTATGATGATGATATCCCCTTCAATGCTTCTTGTTCACCATATTATGAATCTATGTTTGATGCCATATTTGCTGCTGGAAAGGGCTTCAAAGGCCCTACTATGCATGAGTTAAGGGGATCTCTTTTGCAAAAAGAGGCCTTGTCCATTGAGAAATATTTGAAAGATTTCAAAAACTCATGGGCAAAACAAGGCTGTACCATCATGTCAGATGGATGTACTGATCAAAGGAATCGTACCATCATAAACTTTCTTATCTTTTTCCCATAGGGAACCATGTTTCTAAAATCAGTTGATGCATCTGATAGGGTGAAAGATGCACACTTGTTTCAACTTTTGGATGAGGTTGTTGAAGAGGTGGGGGTAGCTATGTTGTTCAAATCATCATAGATAATGCCTCTTAACTATGTTCTCGCTGGTAAAATGTTAAAAGAAAAACACAAAACCATCTTTTGAATCCCATGTGTGGATTTTTAGTGTACCTTGGACAAGTGCTTTCACATGGGTTAGTCTCTACCTAGGGAAAAGTGTCCAAAATAATTCTTTTCCTAAGTGTGGCTTTATAAAGTGAAAGTGACTTTATAAGTGGTAAGTCAATGTTAAATTATAAAGTGAAAGGTGATTTTAGACATAAAGTACAATGTGGGTAATTTATTTAATGGGTGAGTTAAAAAATAGAAAGTGAGAATTAAATGCACATTTATTCCCATTCCTTGATCTAAATGAATCTGAGCCATTAGATTTTAGGGTTGCTCAAAAGTCATTTAGGGAAACAAATTGGGAAGAAGAAAAGAGAGATTGCATTCATTTTTAATGAGCAGATTGGAGAAAGGAGGCTAAGAGCGGGAGAAAAGTTTTGAAGGAGAAATTTGTTGCAGCAAACTGAAGGAGTGATTTCTAGGTAAAGCTGGACACGAAAATCAAGGCATAGAAGACAACATAAGGTACAATACTTATAACATTTAATGTTGTGAGCTGCACGCTGTTCGAGAGAAGTTTTTGATTTTTTTGAAAAAATTCCGTACATTGGTACGGATTCCGTACAGTGGTTGTTGTTGTTTTTTTTTTAACTTTCTGGTTCATGGAATCCCATGGTCAGTGGGTCCGCTACGTCCAGGTTCGGACAACGCTAGGGTGGACACACAACCCGAAGGGGGTCGCACCCCTCGGCCTATTTACTGACCTGACCCCAAGAGCTTTCGGGAATTGACCCTGTGACCTCCCGATTGGCGAGGCACTGACTTGACCGATTGAGCTAACTCTTAGGGCTGAGATTCCGTACAGTTGTATACATACAATACATATTTTCAGCTTCAAGTGGGCACGGAAATTGAGGCAAAGTGGGCATGGTTTTCAAGGAGTTTTGGGATGAAGAGATAAGTTGTATCTTGCTGTTTTGTTTTGTCTGCAAATGTATTTTTCCTGAACTTGAAAGATAAATAAATTTGAAAAAGATTGAAGGGGTTTTCCTTGGGTCTAATTTGACCAAAAATCTATGTGTATTTTTATGTGTGTTGCTGGTTTGTTTATGTCCATATTTATCTTCAGCATGTGTTGATAGTGCCATGTGTTTTAATATGAAAATTTCATTTCCAGAATTCTATATGTTGAAGGTATGTTTATGGGAAAGGGCATTTAACTGAATGGGAGTGATAAGGTAAAACTAAAACCGGGTTGGGATTGCAGGAAACATTTTTGTCATCAAATTTCAACATGGCATCATAGCTATAGGGTGAAAATTGCAGTTTGAACAACAGACAGTGGTTTGGGACAACAAACAATGGTTTGGACAACAAACTAATATTTTGGGACAGCAAGGTGAAATTTCATACAGACTGAACTTTTGGGATAACAAGGTGTGCTAGAAAGTTCATTTCTCCATTTTCTTGGTTTTGTAAATTTTGGACAACAGTCATGGCCTTGTTCTTAAGGATAGAGGACAAACCGAATGATCGAACTATGCCGTTTGGAAGGACAAAATTCAAAGAGTGTTTGAGGAGGCAATAGTTTGGGACATAGCGCGACAAGTGGTTGTACCTCTTATTGCTGTAGATGAACTTGCTGAATTCACAAAAAATAATGCAAAGACAAAAAGGATTTTGATGGACAGTCTGAAGGATCATGTGGTTCCTCAGGTGAGAGGAAACACATATGCATATCAGATGTGGACAACTCTAGCCACTCTCTATTAGAGTACCAATGAGAGTAGGAAGATGGTACTCAAAGAACTATTGAAGAACATTAGGATGACACAAGCTGAAAGTGTAGTTCATTATCTTGGTAGGGTCAAACGGGTAAGTGATGATTTGACTACTATTGGTGAGGCAGTTGCACCCACAAATTTAGTCAGGATAGCTGTAGCGGGACTTCCTAAGTCTTGGGAGGTCGTTGGAGATGATGTTATTTCTAGGGACCAATTGGGATAGATTCTGGGATGATTGTGTGCAACATGAGATACAAAAGACTGACAATGGTGGGGTGAAGATAGTAGATGAGGAGGATGTAGCCTTGACAGCCAGGGGGAAGAACAAAGGGAAGGCCAAGAAAGGGCCCTTATCAGATGGGGCTAAGGAAAAAGAGAAGAAGAAGAAGAAGGATACGGATATGTCCAAAGTCAAATGTTGGGCATGTCAAAAGATGGGACACTATGTTGCTACGTGCCTTGAGAGGAAGAACAAGGGGAAGAAGGTTACTACAGCTTCAGCAGAGGTGGAGCAGTTTGCTTCACAGTTTGACCAATACTTTGCATTTATTACTTGTACATCTAGTAGGAGTACATCATCCGATGTGTGGTACATAGACAATGGGGCTTCTCGCCATATGACAGGTGCACGGGAGTTATTTTCGGAGCTTGCAGAGAGGGCACTTGATATTGAGATTGTACTTGGAGACACTATGAGAGTTGTTGTTGTGGGGATTGTGACCTTTGAGAGGGAGTCTTTGCCTCCTTTCAAGGTCATGGATGTTTTGTATGTTTCGGGGATGAAGAAGAACTTGATTTCAGTGTCTGCTATGGAGGAGAAGGGGTTTGACGTAACTTTCTCAGGAGGGCAGGTATTGAAGCATCCCAGGGGAGCTTCCATCACTTCACCAAAGTGATTGGAGTTCCTGGGAAACTATACAGGTTCAGTTTTCAGTCGACAAGAGCATTGGTGAGTAGCTCATCTGGTAGCACTCACACTAGTACCACGAGTAGTAGAGACTTGTGCGAGTTATGGCACCGAGGATGGCGCATATACATCATGGAGCTTTGAGAACACTGAGGGAGATCACTATTGGAGTTCTTGATTTCAGTGTCGAGCATTATGAGGTCTGTAGACGGTGTGCTTTAGGCAAGTACACCAAGTTACCATTCCCAGCGAGCGACAACGGATCTACAGGTATACTAGACTTGATTCATAGTGATGTTAATGGTCGTATGTCTCATGTGCCTTTAGGTGGTTATGAGTATTATGTTATATTCATTGATGACTACTCTAGGAGGGCTTAGATATATTTCTTGAAGACCAAGGGTGAGGTCTTAAGTCGCTTTAAAGAGTTCAAAGATCTTGTGGAAAAGCAGATAGGTAGGAAGATTCGGGTCTTGAGGTCAGACAATGGTGGTGAGTACATCGATGGTGGGTTTTATGACTTCTGTGCACAGGAGGGCATTAGGAGAGAGCTCACAGTTCTTTACAACCCCTAACAGAATGGGGTGTTTGAAGGAAGAACAAAGCTATTGTTGGGGTTGCTAGAGTGATGATTCATTATCAAGGGTTGCCGTTATTTTTGTGGGTTGAGGCTTGCAATACTACTGTTTATCTTGAGAACATGAGTCCTCACAGAGTATTGGGGAATATGACTCCATAGGAGGCTTTCACTGGAGAGAAGCCTCATGTGGGACATCTTTGTATCTTTGGATGTCTCACATATTCTTATATCCCCAAGGAGCAGAGGACGAAGCTAGAACCCACAACAGACAAGGGTATGTTTATGGGTTACAAAGAGACTTCGAAGGCCTATCAGATGTTCATTCTTTCTAAACGGAGAGTGGTGATTAGGAGGGATGTGAAGTTCGAGGAGGAGAGGGCCTATTAGAGATCACGGGAGTATGATGAGAGAGAGTCACAAACTTCTCCTCAGCAGGGAGGTCAAGTACAGGTAGTGGGACCTTAGGATTCTGGATCGACTAGTACAAGAGGTACTTCAGTGTCAGTGACATCTGGGGCACCAGTGGCGAGTTCACCGATTACTTCTTTAGGGAGTCCACTGGTATAGAGTTCACATGGCACTTTACGTAACACGAGCATGGGTGCCAGTACATGTTCTTCGAGGACATGTGCTGGTACAGGCACACTAGGGTCAGTTGGCAGACCTTCAGGTTAACTAGACTGGGGGGCGGAGGATGAGGTTCCCTATGGGAAGAGGGCTACCAACGTTGTTGACTCTGAGCCTACTAGCTATGAGGAGGCTGCCAGCTATGGAGAGAGGCTATGATGGAGGAGTATACCTCTATCATTAAGAACAATGTTTGGGAAGTGGTGCCTAGGCTTGAGGGCAAGTCATTTGTGACTTCCAGGTGGCTCTACAAGATCAAGCATGCTGTAGATGGCAACATTGAGAAGTTCAAGGCGAGGTTTCTTGCTAGAGGGTTCTCACAGATAGAGGGAGTTGATTATGATGAGACCTTCTCTCCCGTAGCTCAGTACACTTCTATCTGGTACCTTATTTCTATTGCTATAGAAATGGGTTGGCAGATCCATCAGATGGATGTCAAGACCACATTTTTGAACAGAGTTATAGAGGAGGAGGTGTATGTTGAGCAACCACAGGGCTTTGAGGTACTTGGGCAGGAGACCCATGTATGTCGGTTGAGGCGAGCACTCTATGGACTTAAGCAAGCTCCGTGAGCTTGGTATTCGAGGATTGATACTTACTTGCAGCAGATGGGTTTCACGAAGAGTGATGCAGATTTGAACCTATACTACATTGTTGTAGGGGATGATCCACTCATCCTTGTGCTGCATGTTGATGACTTGTTCATTACTAGGGCAAAGAGACTTATTAGCGGTTGCAAGGAGGATCTTGCTATGCAGTTCGAGATGAAGGACATTGGGTTAATGCATTACTTTCTGGGGCTTGTGGTGTGGCAGGAGGAGGGGCATATCTTTCTGGGGTAGGGGTAGTATCCTGTGGATGTGTTGAGCAAATTTCACATGGCAGGCTGTAGACCCATGTCTACACCTATGATCACCAACTGGAAGAAGCTTCATGCTTCAAATTCTAGTTTGGTGGATCCCACATTGTATAGGCAGCTTATTGGGTACTTGATGTATCTGGTCAACGCTAGGTCAGATATATGCTTTTTGCAGTGAACACACTTAGCCAGTTCATTGTTGAGCCTAAGAGGGTGCACTGGGTTGCTGCAAAGCATATTCTTCGCTATGTCAAGAGGACTGTTGATTATGGTCCGGACTATAGGCGAGGAGATGGAGTGAGGTTGGCAGGTTACACAAATTCAAATTGGGCAGGGTGTGCTTCTGACATGAAAAGCACTTCAGGGTGTTACTTCAGATTGGGTTCAATAGTTGTGTCGTGGTTCAGTTGAAAGCAAAATTCAGTTGCTTTGAGCTCTTCTGAGGCTGAGTATGTTTCTGCTAGCCAGGCTAGTTGTGAGGCCATTTGGCTTCACAAGTTGTTGTATGGCTTATTTGATCAGGAGTTGAGACTGACGATTATTCACTGTGATAATCAAAGTTGCATTAAAATCACGGAGAATCTAGTGTTTCATGACAGGTCAAAACACATTGACATCAGATATCATTTCATCAGGGACTATGTTCAGAAGGGGGCAGTGACGTTGTAGTATATATAAACAAATGAGCAGGTGGCCGATGCTCTCACGAAGTCCTTGCCAAGAGGCAAGCGTGTCCATTTCAGGGACAAGATGGGTGTGGTGAGAAACACCTTCCTCGGTAAGAGGGATTGTTGATTTTTAATGTACCTTGGACAAGTGGTTTCCCATGGGTTAGTCCCTACCTAGGGAAAAGTGTCCAAAATAATTCTTTTCCTAAGTGTATTTTATAAAGTGAAAGTGACTTTATAAGTGGTAAAGTCAATGTTAAATTATAAAGTGAAAAGTGACTTTAGACATAAAGTACAATGTGGGTACTTTATTTAATGGACGAGTTAAAAGATAGAAAGTGAGAACTAAATGCATATTTAGTCTCATCCCTTGATCTATATGAATTTGAGCCATTAGATCTTAGGGTTGCCCAAAAGTCATTTAGGGAAACAAAGGCGGGAAAATAAAACCCCCACCCTCATATATGAGGGTGGGGGTGGGTGTTAATGTGCATTTCATTCTTCATGAGCAAATTGGAGAAAGGAGGTTGAGAGCTGGAAAAAGTTATGAAGGAGAAATTTGTTGCAACAAGCTGAAGGAATGATTTTTGGGCAAAGCCGGGCACGAAAATCAAGGCATAGAAGACAACAGAAGGTACAGGACAAACAACATTTAATGCTCTGAGTTGCATGCCATTCGAGAGAAGTTTTTGATTTAAAAAAAAAAGAAATCCGTATAGTACACTCTGTATAGTGATATCCATACAGTGCATATTTTCAGCTTCAAGTGGGCACAAAAATCAAGGCAAAGTGGGCACAATTTTCAAGGAGTTTTGGTCTGAAGAGATAAGTTGTATTTTGTTGTTTTGTTTTGTCTGCAAATGTATTTTTCCTTAACATAAAAGATAAATAAACTTGAAGAGCTCTCTAACAGGTTTTCCCCAGAGAAGATTGAAGGGGTTTTGCCTGGGTCTAAGTTGACCAAAAATCTGTGTATTTTTATGTTTGTTGCTGCTCTGTTTATGTCCATATTTATTTTCAGCATGTGTTGACAGTCCCACATGTTTTAATCTCAAAATTTCATTTCCAGAATTCTATATGTTGAATGTATGTTTATGGGAAAGGGCATTTAATTGAATGGGAGTGATAAGGTGAAATGAAAACTGGGTTGGGATTGCATGGAACATTTTAGTCATCAAATTTCAACATGTGTTTCACATTGCATAGACCTCATGCTTGAGGATATTGGTAAAATAAATTGGATCAAGAACACTGCAGAGCATGCCAAAAGCATAACAAAATATATCTACAATCACTAATGGATTTTGAACCTGATGAGGAAACACACAGGGGCAAGGATATTGTTAGGCCTGTCATCTCTAGGTTTGCAACTTTTTTTTTGACATTGCAATCTATGTTTTCCCAACATAGAAACTTGCAAAGGGTGTTTTCCAGTGATGAATGGAATGAATGTCAATGGTCTTGCAAACAGGATGGCAAAGATGTGAGAAAGAAAGTTAATGAAGAAATATTTTGGAAAAAGGCAACAAAGATTGTGAAGTTTGCTGAGCCACTGGTTAAGGTGTTGCGGTTGGTGGATGGTGAAAGATTGGCTATGGGCTTCATTTATGAGGTTATGGATCAAGCAAAAGAGCAAATAAAGACAACATATAAGGATCGAGTGGCTAAGTATGGGTCCATTTGGGAAATCATTGATCAAAGATGGAACAATCAACTCCATTGCCCTATACATGCATTGGGTTTTTTCTGAACTCAAGGTATCATTATAAAGCTCTGGAGGCAAAAGCTTTGATTGGGGAGGTTAGAGATGGATTGATTGATTGCATTGATTGCATAGTCCCTAAGGAGAGTGACCAATTGGAGATACACTGACATATCACTTGTTTCAGCAGAGCCACAGGTACCTTTGGCAAGAACCTGGCAGGGGTTGCAAGGGAAGCAGATGAGCCAGTGAAACAAACAATTTCAATTTTCGAATTCTTATTTTGTTAAATTGTTTATAATTTGAAAGTTGGATATAATTTTTTCCGGTTAACTTATTACACAACTATGTTTTTTTTGCAATACAATGGTAGGAGGCATTTGGTAGCCATTGTCCTCAATTGCAGAAGTTTGCAATCCATATTTTGAGTCAAACTTGGAGTGCTACTGGGTGTGAGTGCAATTGGTCCGTCTTTGAGAGGATTTACACGAAGAAGAGAAACCATTTGGAACAAAAATGGTTAATCTAGCCTATGTGCAATACAACCTCCGGGCAAGACACAACCAATTGCTGAACAAAATACCTGATATAGATCCCATTGTGTTGGAAGATATTGATCCAACATCAGATTGGGTAGTGGAGAATCATCCAATAGAGTTTGATTCTGATAAGGATATTGGTCTTGATTTGGATTTACAGATGGAGGCATTAGTTGAACATAATGTTCAGTTAAATGTAGATGCACTAGTACCTGCCCAACCCCAAGTCCTCCAGTTGCACTTCCTCTACTTGGCCACGACACAAGCGCATAGCTCGTCTATCTTAGCGTGCAGTTGTTGTGCTTGCTAGTGCTACTACTTCTACAATTGTAGTTGGAGATTGTGATGAGGAGGAGGAGCCATGGGTTTCCTCGTCTGACTCTGATTCAGAGTATGAGCCAGATGATGTTGGCTTCTTTAGCAGTAGCCAATAGTGACTAGTTGTAGCTCGTCTATCTCAGCGTGCAGTTGTTGTGCTTGCTAGTACTACTACTTTTACCGTTGCAGTTGGAGATTGTGATAAGGAGGAGGAGCCATGGGTTTTCCCGTCTGACTCTGATTCAGAGTATGAGCCAGATGATGTTGGCTTCTCTAGCAGTAGCCAATAGTGACTAGTTGTAGTGACTAGTGATGTTTTATTTTTGTTGTAGAGGTCATTTAGAGCCTCCTTCGTTATGTATTTTTGTTCTAATCTCTATATATTACATGTATTGGACAGTGTGCTTGGTTCCATTTTGACATAATAGATATATTCATGAGCCTTCTTTGATCATATGTTGTCTTCTCTCTATATTCTAATGCTGTGTTTGGAAACATGAATGAAAATCTTTAAAATTATGCTTTTTTATAAAATAATAAATATTTAATGTATTTTTTACAAAGACCAAGTCATTGAAATCAGCTAGGCCGAGACGATACAGAGTCGGAGTCGGAGTCTACCCTTGACCGGTGTAGAGTTATAGTCGGAGTTTTAAAACATTGCTACAGTCTTGCATCCTGAATCTCTCCAAAATCTCTGTAGTATATCTCCCTTGACGAGGAAGATCTCCTTGTCCCTTTGCCATACTTCCAGTCGAAGGAAGTAATCATCAATCCCAAATTCTTCATGTCAAACTCTGTTGCCAAGTTCCTCTTGCAGTCTTCTATGAGCCCTGATGACCCTGTTAGAAAGAGGTCATCCACATACAACACTAGGATGAGGTTGGGATTTGCATCACTCTTGATGAATCCCATCTTTTGCAAATAATTGTCAATTTGACCATACCATGCCCCTGGAGCTTGTTTAAGCCCATATATTGCTCTCTTCAGTCTGCACACGTGTGCCCCTCTTATATGTCTCGAAGCCTGTCTTGAAGCCCTTAGGCTATTCGATTTTCACCTCCTCCTCTATCACCCCATTCAAAAATGTTGTCTTGACGTCCATCTGGTGAATCTGCGCTGCTAGAGATATTACAAACTTGATGGATGTGTATCTGGCAATTGAGGTGAAGGTTTCCTCATAATCTATGCCTTCTTTTTGCGCATACCCTGCTTTGCCGCAAACCTAGACTTGTACTTCTCAACGCTACCATCTACAACGTATTTGGTCTTGTAGATCCATCGAGAGCCCACAATTGACCTATCCATAGGTCTCGACACTACTTCCCAAACATTGTTTGTCATGATAAAGCTATACTCTTCCACCATGGAATCTACCCACACTTGATGTTGTGTGGCCTCCTGGTAGCTGGATGGTTAAACAACTTGGGCCACCAATGCTTGGTACTTGTTTGTGTTTTATCTTGTTCGTCCTAAGAGCTCCTATGAACTTCTCCACGTCCCTCTGCATCTTGATGAACTTCTTTGCTGGTATGTCCACTAGTGGTGGGAGGATCGACCAACTCCTCATCTTGCTGTTGCTGCTCTTGCTGTGAACTCACAGGATCTCCTACACTTGAGGTCGTGCTAGTACCAGTGACTGTACTAGATCCCCATCATTGTCCTCGTGGTTACCCCTGCTGCTCGACCAATGGAGTTTTTGCTGGCTCATTCTGATCATTTGTTGGCAATTCATGAGATCTCTTGAAGGCTCCATCCTGCATGAACTTCACGTTCCGTCTCACGATAGTCTTCCTGCAGCTAGGAATGTAGATCATGTATGCCTTTGAGGTTTCGCTATACCCAAAGAAGAATCCCTTCTTTGCAGTTTGATCCAACTTAGTGTGTTTTTCATCTGGTACATGGCAGTAACCTATGCTGCCAATAATCCTGAAGTGACTTACTTCTAGCTTCTTCCCCGAGAAGACTTCTTTGAGTAACACATAAAACAAGTTCATCAAGCAATTACCAAAAGCAACGACACATAAAACGATGAACACAAGATGTAGGCACATGTAAGGGTAAAACCCCCCTCGAGGGGAAAATCCAGTGAAAGTAATTCTTCCTTTCAATAGTATTCTTTGAGACTCTTCACCCTAGACCTTGACTAGACCTTCCCTCCACACCAAGTCAGCCTCCAAAAGGTTGACCTATTCCCAGTAACTTTGACTATGCAGCAACTTGCAGCAGCCAACGACTTTCGGCAATAATCCAACTTGGAAGACTCCTCCCAATCCAGAACACGAAACAGAGTGAGACCACCACCAAAATTTCGATTTTTCTCTTCCCCTTAGACTCACCCAAATTCGCATTGACTTTGGCTTCCTGACAACAGACTTCCCTAGCTTCCTACTTCGCACTTCTGCCTAGTAGAGAGAGAATGAGAAGTGATGATCCAAATGAATTCGATGTCCTTCCTTTTATAGGCTTCTTGTGGGGTCAAATAGGGGCTTAGGCCGACTTGATCTTCCCTTAGGCCAACATGGTGTGGAGGTCCCATAATTCATATTTGACTCAATACTAAACCTTTTTACATGATTCGAAAGCCCAAGAAGGATATCTTTAAATGTAGAATAATTATATAGACTTGGAATAAATCCTAGAAGTCTATGATGGGGACTTTGACCTAAAACATGGTGACCCAAGCATGAAACCCATGCTTTAATAAGTCACAATAATAATAATAATAATTCTTTTCTTTATTCTTTTGACAAGTACATTATTGAAGACCGAACATAGTTACTTTTTCCAACATCTTCCCTAATGCCCTGTGAGGAACCTTGTTCTATATATACACAACCGTGTTACATGCCTCTGCCCATAGAAACTTGGGCATGTCTTGGTCATATAACATAGCCTTTGTCGCCCCAACTATAGACCTATTCTTTGGCTTTGCTACTCCATTTTGTTGTGGACTGTATGGAGTTGTCCACTCCCTCGTGATGCCCTCTTTCACACAGAAGCGCATGAAGGCACTATCTATGTACTCTCCTCCGTTATCTGAGCAAAGTACCTTGATCTTCTTTCCTGTCACATTCTCTACTAGAGCCTTAAACTCCTTGAAGTGACTGAAGACCTCATCCTTGGTCTTCAAGAAATAGATCCAGGTTTTCTTGGAATAGTCATCTATGAAGGTAATGAAGTAGTCGTGGCCTCATAGAGATATGGTGGACATAGGACCATAAATGTCTAAGTGTATAAGCTCTAACACACCTTCTAATCTACTCTCACTTCTTGGGAATGTTGCCTTAGCATACTTCCCAAGTATGCAGCCCCTGCACACATCATCGCGTTCTTAATTCTGAAACACTTGTAATTGTCTCTCTGGGCATCCTAAGTGCTCCATGGTGTAAATTTCCTTTCTCCTGGGCTATAATTCATTTAGGTCTCTCCCACTGCTATTGCTATCATGAATGCTACTGTTGTTAATTAGTGCCTTTGGAGAGTCGAGCTGCAACTTGTACAGTTTGCTGCTACGAACTCCAATCTGCCTCACCTTCTTCCAGTTTATGTGTTTAACGAACACTTTCTTCCCTACAAAGTGGACATCATATCCCTTATCCTGTAATAGGGATACTGAAATAAGGTTCATACCGAAGCCTGGCACATGCAACACATTTGTAACACCGATGCTTGCTCTTGACTCCCTCTAAATCTTTACGGTACCTACTCCGGAGTACATTTACTTTTGTTTCCCATCTGAATCTGGAAGTCCATTTTCTCCTCCTTATAGCTAGAGAAGTATTCTCTATCTCTTGTCATATGAGTTGTTGCTCCATTGTCTATATACCAGGCGCTCTGTGAAGTTGAGCTAGAGAGGAAAGCTATCTGAGCAAATTCATCCTCCAATCTGGAAGACAAATCCATAGGCTCTTGAATTTTGAATCTTTTTGCTGCCATACTAAATAAATTTGGCAAATCTACTAGAGACATCCTGGGCATAATTTCTGTGTCCTTTTCTCTACTTGTCCTATTGCAGATTTGTAGCCAAAACCCTCCTTGCAAAGCAATTGTGCCTAGATCTACTCAATGAATCAACTGATTTGCTTACCAGAACTGCTTCTCGACAACCACACTATTTGCTAGAATTTTGCTCTAGGAAAATCAAACTTTTCGTGTACTTTGCTTCTAGAAAGCGATTTTCCTACCCAACAATTCACACTGCCTGGCTGGCCTGCCAGATTTGAACTCTGTGCTTTAGATCTCCCTCTGAAACTGCATAATATCCTGATCTTTCGATTCTGAGCCTCTGATATGATTTTCAATGCTCTGATACCTTGAGAAAATTCCTTGATTGCAATCACTGATGTTATTCTCCTAGCGGTTAGCAATTTAATTGTTTGCGACAATTAACAAATAATTCACAATTGCAATCTTCACCATAAAATACACTGTGGAAAATAAAAAATCATGAACTGAGAAATAGATGCACGCACATAAAAATCGACACCAATATTTTTGGACTAATGTCCCCGGGAAAGCCAGTGTAGCAGATGAGGGTTTATTTTATTATGCAGCGATTTGGAAATTATTACAACTAGATGCCCAACTGGCTATCCTCCAAAAATAGTCTGGCAAAATCAATTGGAGAAATTTTCTCCCTGCTATAATCAATGCGGCCTCCCTCTGGCCTACTCAAACCCTCTCATTGGGAACTTGCTCTGCCTGGAATTCGCACTGCCTGGCTTGCGAAATAAGTATTGCTTGCTACTTAGCTCTAACTGAGCCGTCCAACCTCCCTCTACCTTTGGAAATGATTCGCTTTGCCTTCTGAGTGATCTCTTGACCTTTAGCATCTAAAACGACCCTCTTTCAGGCACTTGTATTGGGTTTTCTGGTTGGTCGCAGTGGCTACTTGGCCTCTCTGTGGAATAATCTCGGCCTCCCTTTTCCTACCTCTCCGACATTGGAATACTGCTGGGAAACTCTCCAAAATTCTCCTATGCTACTCCCTCAATCACTTATGTTCTTCTTCTCTAGCTTGAACTCTCTTCGTTGCTGAATCACTACAACTAGATAGCTCGATCTACCAAGGTAACTCGCTCCCCTCTTGTCTTTCTCCATTCCATTGACTTGCTCTTATAATTTCTCGTTGGAGCTTCAATGACCATGATTAGATCTTCATCGACGACTAAGATCATGTTAGACTTGATCCAAGTCATTTTCTAGAAGTCTCTAGAGCATAAGTCGATCTTCTTAATTAATTCACGTTAAGTAACCACTTTTCTTAAGTTAAACTTAGGAAATATTTAAATGATGGGTAATTAATTTAATTAAGGCATTTCGTAATCTCATCTTGCGAAACCTTTTTTGGGTTTTGAAGATTTCGTGTTCCTTAGCCTCTTAGACACAATTCGAGACTAGATCACTTGTTTGATTCTACAAAATCTATCAAAAAACGCACATTCTTCACAAACTGATCTTTGTGTGTTGGTATTTATGCAGATCTCTGCTTTGATACCATGTTAATTTTCCACGAAATTCTGCAACCTCTTAGATGAATAATCTGAAATCAATTGTCTTTCACCAAGACACAATTTTTTTAACACTTAAGCAACAAAATAAACACAGAGATAAAGACACAATCAGACAATTTAACACCATTATTTTTCTTGGGAAACCCGACTGGGAAAACCCTCTTCTTTGCTGTAGTATTTATTGATAGAGTTTGAGCAATTAGATCTCTTACAAGGCATTTTGTTTCACTTTGAGAACACACTTGTTCTCATTGCTAACGTAGCTTGAAACATACTGCATACATTTGATCCAACTCATGTTTGTGGCTTGCCTGGTCCTATTTCCTTGTGTTAATTTCCTCCTATTTCCTAGCGCAATATGTCCCCTATTCTTTAGGACGAACCTCCTAAATCCTAGCACATAAATTGCCACAAGAAGGGTTGTCTTCAATGCTGCGTATTGACTCGTCCAATATACGCACTCACAACAAATATCTCTCACACAACCTTGTGCTTTCTCTCACAATCTCATGAGTTGTGTCTTGTAACAGTCCTTTGTGCACAAAAAAATTGTGAAACTTTGTGCCTTCGTCCTCCTTTTATTGATTCGATCCATGCTAAAATTAGTAGTTCACAAATTTAGAACTTGTGGTTACAAGTTAACTAAGTTGATTTGGTTCTTCTCTCTCTCCAATCATAACTTGGAGATACAATTTGTTGACCCTGCTGCCTACACCTACCTACAAGTCAGTGAGAAAAGCCTTCAACCCCACAAGGTGTGGTTGGTGGCAGGGAACTCAGGGAAGGGGCTGTCATACTAATCCTGACTCTCTCCGTTTGAGCTATCTCGTAGGTTAGCTAAGGGGGGTGGTCCCTAATGAAAAGTTAAGTTAAAAGATGTGAGTTTCTAGGAGAATTGTTAGATTTAATAGATTATTTCTTTAAGATTTATAAGCAAAACTGATATGAGCAATAACCATCAATACATAAGATAAGCATGAAATACATAAACAACCAGTGCCTTCAAAGTATTGCTCTTTAAGAAATGAAATTGTATTTGCTTAAATGAAGTGAAATGCTTTCAAATGGAAACCAAAATACTCCTGAAAAGTGAAACAATAAACTGTTAGCACAAAATATTATAGATGCTTTTAAGATGAATAAGTCTACAAATCAAAGCATGGAAATGATCTTGCTCAAAAAGATACCATTAGAAATCTACCTGTGAGAATGAGATGATAAAAAGAACTCAAATGTTAGACCAAGCTGACAACATGCAATGACTCTCTCCGTTTGAGCTATCTCGTAGGTTAGCTAAGGGGGGTGGTCCCTAATGAAAAGTTAAGTTAAAAAGATGTGAGTTTCTAGGAGAATTGTTAGAGTTAAATAGATTATTTCTTTAAGATTTATAAGCAAAACTGATATGAGCAATAACCATCAATACATAAGATAAGCATGAAATACATAAACAACCAGTGCCTTCAAAGTATTGCTCTTTAAGAAATGAAATTGTATTTGCTTAAATGAAGTGAAATGCTTTCAAATGGAAACCAAAATACTCCTGAAAAGTGAAACAATAAACTGTTAGCACAAAATATTATAAATGCTTTTAAGATGAATAAGTCTACAAATCAAAGCATGGAAATGATCTTGCTCAAAAAGATACCATTAGAAATCTACCTGTGAGAATGAGATGATAAAAAGAACTCAAATGTTAGACCAAGCTAACAACATGCAATTAAGTTTACAACCCCAAAATAATAGTACTTGAGAGTGAAATCAACCATTCATGACAATATGCAATTAAACCAAAAGATAAGCCAATTTCCAAGTACAAGAAAATTAAAACTTATTGCAAAATTAAAAGGGATTACAATTTACAATGCTTGCATCCAAAGTACCTCTTGAAATAAGATTTGAATTTGAGACTTTAAACCATCTAGATAGCAAGAAGTTTAAGAACTTTGCAAACAAAGCAAATGTGATTGAATGTTTTTCTTGGTTTATTTTACTAATTAGTGCCAAGGCAAAGTTACAATTGAACTCTAGTTCTCAGACCTCATTCTCGCTCAAATATTTGGATCTCACAATGAAGAGTCAATAGAGGTAGAGGGTTCTTAAAAGCCTATTCAACCAACTTAAGTTGGAGGTAAGTTTTAGTGAGGCTTGGGGCCTTCCTATACTAAAATGCCTAGATGAAGTGCAAATTGTGTTAGTTCCCCAAATTAAACTAATGCTTTATGCAAATGCTTCAAAGAGAAATAGTTTGAAAAACTTGAAAGGTTAGAATATAAATAAGCTCATATGTGTTTGCACTATTGAATGGAAAATAAGCAAGTAAAATGGAATAGATTCATTTAAGCTACAATTGTTTCATACAAATGATAGTGTTCAAATAGTTTTCATGACTTATAGCATAAATTGACCAAGTAGTGAAGCATATACTTGAAGAAATTATGAAACAATTAAAACTTGCCAAAGTATAGAGTGTTTACACATAAGAGAAATTTCCTCAAGCTTACAATTTGGAAGTGTATGCATATGGAAATTTAAATACAAGATTAGTAAAACTTTGCATGTGGAGTGAAATGTGTTGATTTTAAGCATGCACAATCTGAACTTAAAATCTAGAAAGTTAAGAAAAACTAGAAGCAAGATTAGGCCAACCACAAGAATCCCTCTTCTAAATGAGGAAGGGGGATGCCATGGGAAAATCCCAAGCTCCCTCCAACCATTTTTTAATCTCTTATTAGTGCCTAAAGCTGGTAAAAATACCTCTAAGAGGGCAACACACAATACGAGAGAGATCTTTACAAAGATGAGACTCTAACAAAGTTAAACTCTTTCCCCAAAAAATATAACAACAACAAACTAGAAAATGAAAAAAACTCTCCAAAAGAGATTCACAAGGCACAAAAGGGTCACGGCCTAAATGAGTTTGCAACTCTCCCAAGTGCTTATAGCCTCCCTAGAAATCAGTGTTTGGATAGCGTGAGGGGGTCCTGCATACATACGAGTGAGTAGTTTTCCAAAGCTTCTCCTCAAGCTCCTTACTGCCTAGTGCTCAAGTCTATGGGCTGCAAAACACAAAAAAAAAACCAATTGTCAGTGTGAAATTAGGGAAAAGAAACCAAAACTAAACTTAGAATTTAATTTACAAAGTACTAGCTCAAGTAATGGGAGTGAACCCCCATACTCGCTAACTTTGGAAATGACTCTTGAATAGGAAATATAACTTTGAAAGAATTAGAATCAAAGAAGTATTTTGAATTTAAATGGATGATCAAGTAGCTATAGAGTAAGAAAACTCCCTTCTGCTCTTCGTTGGATGGAAAACTTGGAGTGAAAAAATGGTTTGAGTCTTGGATAACTTTGACTCTAGGAGTGAGTTGATCTAATTGAGATTTCTCTCACTTCCTGATGGATTCCTGCACACAATACAAAATATCTTTCCTACACACTTGAACACGTATTAATTTGCACATTATTAGAGCAATATAATGAATAAGATAAACCAAACATTCCTCCTAAAATGAATTGGCAAGCTTATCTATAGAATACTATTCTAAATCAGTGATATGTGCAAGATAGCTTACACACATCAATCCAAGCAAGATGACGAGTATAAACTAATATCAATTCAATATGTGAAAGAAATTAAACACAATAGTAGTAGCATGAAAGGACATCACCTCATAACGCCAAAAGAACACCAGTTAGATAGCTCCAAAGTTTTCATTGTATTAAGAAAGTATGCAAGTACAAAATGACAGCACATATGAGAGCACATAGCCTCATTATATAGAGAGTTGAGAGCAAATCCCAAAGAAGAATGCATGTGAGAACTGAATTTGGAGCAAATCCCAAGGAAAGATAAGTCAACCTCGATGTGGAGAAGATAGAGACACCATAGCAAAATCGAATTCCATATGTGCACATCAAGGGAAATCGAATTCCATATATGGCATAATAAACTCATCCATGAATGAATCCAAGTACTGTAATAATTCTAGTCAACAAATGCAAACTGAAACTAAGTAATGCCACATATGTAGATGATCCCAAGATAGCTCTGCGTATGTCCCCACGCACTGCGTGATTCCTTCATGTGCAACTCGTAGTCTGGCCAAGTGAAACTCTTAATCCTCAAGAGTGGAGTGCTAAGGGTAGAAGAACCTGAGATAACTGTGAGATGAGGCCCCACATAATCTTCAGTATATTCCGTAAAATATTCTTTCAGTACACGAGTTCCTCTAATAAATTCGTTTTTCCACATGTGCAACTGCTGCTTTATCTCTGGGAAATTTGATTTTATGAAATAATGGTACATTTATGATGCAGTGTGCTCAGTCATCTTCTACATGTCCGTTGACTCAACTCCTTGACTTAGGATAATTTCCAAGTCATTTCCACGTCATTCTGTCACATGGAATAATTCATTTATCTCTATTTTATTTAATTCTACATATATTAAAAGCCACAATTTTCAGTAAACTTAAGAAATGTGGGTTTTGAGGGTCCAAAACAAATTATTAACCGCTCAAAGTGTGTCATAGTAGAAAGTTGAGGGTGAGAGATGTAATTTTGATTACTCATACTCCATACAACTTCTCTAGACTACACTTATTACAATTTAAATACAATTTTATTTGCAATTTTGATTTGCGGAAAATCTAAAAAATTAAAAAATGACCATGTAGACCTAACCAAATTCCACGATTTTTTTTTTGTGATTTAGTATGGTAATATATATCGACTCTAGACACTAAGATGTGTTAGGGGCTCAACTTTCAAACCGTCACTCGGCTTTGGGGTAAAAAGTGAGTGAAAAAACTCAAAAAATTATCCGTCTCTAAAAGAGAAGGGATAATTAACCAAATAAAAAAACCACTCCAAGGTGTACTCGTTTACTGATCGAGTCCCAACATCC
Source organism: Pinus taeda (assembly GCA_000404065.3). Classification (NCBI taxonomy): domain Eukaryota; kingdom Viridiplantae; phylum Streptophyta; class Pinopsida; order Pinales; family Pinaceae; genus Pinus; species Pinus taeda. Next base: position 27,454 of record APFE030301370.1, read on the forward strand.
TAGGTCTGTTACAGACTCAAAAATCATCATTATTAGTATCACTTATTACAATTTGTTGTAGGGTGTGGGATCTGGGTACAAGAAATATGATGAGAAGATAGAAGTAGAGTTTAAAAAAACTCTGTTGACTGATGATCTTTGATGGGACAAGGGTCGTCTGGAGCATCCCTGGGCATGGAGTCTTTCATATAATCATCAAGTGTCATCCCAGTGGTCAACATAACTCATGTTTCCTTCAATCAAGGACTGAAACTCCACTCATCCTCTTCTAAATTTATAACTGCCACTCGAACTTTTAGTTAATTGAGGAAGGCTCTACGTGATTGAATCTCCATCACTATGCATGAACTTGCCATCTCCATGAATCGCTCCATGGTCAAAGGAAGAGAAATTGTGGCCTTTTGGGCTAAGGCACGCATTAGAGAAGAGCTTCTCTTGCTAGACTTTTCAACAGTTAGACTTAGGCTAGGTTACAATAGCAACTTGTTCATAATTGAGCAAGTGTCCTAAGGAGACTTTGGGCTGCTTTTGCACGCCTAGACACTTAGGCCTATGCAGGATTACTTTCTCGAGCTACAAACATCAACACTCCCTCTTAGTGAGTGAGGTACTTTTGCCTCCTGGAACTGTGGCTCTGATCTTGGATAGCATCTACTGCTATGGATCCTCCCTCTAAATTGGAAGCCTTCTCTGCCACCTAGCTCACAATTATCCTCAAAGAATTGTTCCCTTTGGACTTGTTCATAGAAGCCTCTTTCTTCCGAACATCTGGTAAGGTAGACTTGGAGGGATTTGCTGATTGGTCCTTCCCACTTGAAGTTGAAGGTTGACTCCCTTTGAATTGCTCAACCTTCGGAGTTTCCTGCTCCTTGTTCTTTATCATTATTTGCTTCTTGCCATTGCTCGAATAACTTGGCCCTTTAACCTATGTAGTTTCTCTCTCTAACTCCAATGACTTGGCACTTGTCAGAGTCAGATTCCATGGGTCTAATTAGTGTTTGTCCATCTTGGAATTCTACAACAAACCCCTTCTTCTCTATCATAGATACTGAGAGCAAACTCCACCTGTGTTCTAGCAACCATGGTCCATAACACGTCCTTCATTTCTAACCTATCTCCTGACTCGAGTTGGAATATCATTGTTCCAACCCCCTATGCTACATGTTTGGTATGAACACCAAAATTTGCATTCAATTTTGAGTCCCATTCGGGTAGGTTGTCAAATAGCTCTCATGCTCCTATTGTATGTCGTGGGGCTCCGTTATCTGGTAGCCATGCACCAATTGGTAAGGTGCTCGAGGAAAGGTATGAAATAAGTGTGAATTCAATTTCAAACTTCCTAGCAAACTCTTCCACCTGAGCCAATGTTGACGCAACTATAGCTTATTGTGTACCCTTTCTGCCCTTCTTCCTCTCTGGACAATCTGAAGCATATTGTCCTGCCTCATGATAGGAAAAAAACTTGACCTTAGTCAAGTCCTTATTCTTCTTTGCTTGTGAGGCTAACTCCTCACTCCTACCCGCTTGAACCTTTTCCTTCGCTCCTCATTTCTTAGTTGGCAAGAGCAACATTCTCATCATCACTCCTATGCTGGCCTCTTGAATCTTGATAGAGATTCCTCCCTAATCTGCTCTTGGTTGAAGTCATCACACAATTTATCGCATATGGGAAGTCTCTTATGGTCGTGATGCTCTTGATGAAAGAAACCCATGGCTTGGTGAAGCCATTCAAGGTTGTCCTTACCATCTTTTCGTCTGCCACAACTTCCCTGATTGTAGCCAAGTCATCTTGAACTTGTGTGATCTTTGTGTGATAAGTAGTCACTATATCTGATTTGGTCATCTTGGTGTTCTTGAGCTTTTCTCTCAACACCATCTCCCTATTGGCATTATTGCTTTGTTATAACTTTGTCAGGGCCTCCTACATCTCCCTTGCTGTATTCTTCTCGAATAGGTGAGGAATCACATGATCCTTCACTGCATCCAAGATAGTTCTTCTGGCTTTCACATCCTTTTGATTGTAGATGGCTAGATTTGCAGCATATGTAGGCGGGTGAGTTTGGTGTTAACAAATTCCCATTTGCCATTCTCCATAAGAATTTGTGAAACTCACGCCTTCCATGGAATGAAGTTATAGGCGCCCTCCAACCTGTCCTTAAACCTTAAATTGGTTGCAACCATCTCCACATTAGGAACTTAATTGAAAGGTTCTGCTTGGTCCTTTAGGCACCCAAATATGCCGCTAATTCTTTGACTAGTATGGTCTCTCTCTCTCTCTGAGGGTTGACCTTTGCCAATCACACTAGTTGCACTAGCCTTAACTCCATGCAACTTCCTACTGCTCGCTCTGCTGTCTCAAGCAACAACTTTTGTTCGACTGAGTCTCTATAATATATCTGCAGCTATTTGTTCTGCGTGCGTTGGTCTGATACCTAGCTTGACCTTTGTTGGCTCTTGACAGACTTGCACTTTCCTTGTGTTAATAAACCTTCTAGCCCGTTGTTGTCCATACACTTGCCTATGTTGCGGTTTGGTTCAACAACTGTTGGGACCACTCGCAGTGGTTGTTAATTGTTGCCTCTGCCCCCAACACAATGGCCCGTGTCCACTAATCTTTGTGTCTGGTCTTCTTGTCGACGCTATTCGTGAAGCTCTGTGCGTAGTTGTTGGTTGATGTCCTAGTCGTGGCCCAACTCACAGTGGCTTCCAGCACGAGCTCTTCTCTACCCATCCCTTTGTTGCGTACTTCGACCTGCAACCACACTTGCTGGCTTCTCATGTTTTCGATGCAACTTACAACTGCAAATCTCCTCGCCTGCAACCTGCAATCCCTGACACCTTTGCTGCCTCCTTGTTGGTTGACTCTAATGGCTCCTCGGTTGTCTGCATGTTTCTTTTTGCCCCGCACAGTCTTTCCTGGTTGACAACTTCTCGGGCTTGTAGCTAGGTGGGTCTAATGGCCCACTCTCGGCAGCTAGCCACAACCTTTTCCTTCTATTTATTTATTAAATTAACTTTGAACTCAACCGTCGTACTATTCTCTTTACCTTGTATGGATTTTTCACCATGGCCACCATACATTGTACGACTTTCGACTTTCTGGTTCTCGACCTGTTTTTTTTTAATCCATGCTTTATACGATCATGGCCAATGCTGGCCCCAATGATGTCTATGCAAGCCTGACTTCTTTCCTGGTTCAAAGATCTGTTCTTAGAGTTTTCACTTTGATACTATGTTAAATTTTCGTGAACCTAGCACCCAACACTTTATTAACCTAGCAAATTATAGATCTACTGAATAAATGCACAACTAGGTTTTTAACACAATTAGCTGAAACAAAATTACACCAATCTCAATCTCATGTCACACTTACAAATTCTGCCCAATAAAATCAGTTCATTAATTACTAAGTCAGCACCCACTTGGGCTTGCATCCTAGGATAATAATGGCTCAAGAAAGAAATTACGATCACAACATATCTAAGATCTAATCTAGCTGATCGGGCCTTAGATCTGTCCTTGATCTCCTTGGCTGATTTGGATCTCCAATGCTGCACCTCTGCAACTTCGTTGGATCTGACACACTAGAATGGAAGTCCTCCACTCACCAGCAAGATGCCTCTCCCAATGTCTCTTGCTGCTGTATGGTGAACCCACTTGGGCTTCCATCCTAGGATAATAATGGCTCACTGAAGAAAATATGATCACAACATATGTAAGATCTAATCTAGCTGATCGGGCCTTAGATCTGTGCTTGATCTCCTTGGTTGATTTGGATCTCCAATGCTGCACCTCTGCAACTTCCTTGGATCTGTGACACTAGAATGGAAGTCCTCCATTCACCAGTGAGATGCCTCTCCCAATGTCTTTTGCTGCTGTATGGTATGCATTTTTCCTCTCTTTAGCCTTGCTTTTATAACTTTACATTGAGCTAAAACCATAACCCTAACCTCTAAAGTGATTGATGGCCGAGATTAGATCTTGTCTCGCCTGAGATCAATGGTTGAGTTTAACTCAATAGCCAACATAATTATTTATGTGATTTTCCTAAGTTAGTCTTAGTCTAAGGTACAAGATCAACTTGTCATACTTGAGTAGGTGTCGTAAGGAGAATTTGGGCTACTTCTGCATGCCTAGACACTTAGGCCTGTGTTGAAGTACCTGCCCAAGGTACAAACATCAACTTGAGGAACCTATAGAGGAAAGGGATGCACCATGGCCACGTGTGATCCTTGCTGGACTATTAGTCAGGTCTTTAACAAGGCATTCACATTCTCCAATTTGCAATGCTCAGCATATTGTATATCCTGAAATTTATATGTGACATGAATAGATTGCAACTAATTGTGCTTGTATGATTTCTATTTATACTATTTTTGACGCCTTCTAAATATACTGATCCCATGCCCATTGCCATATCTCATTTAAATCTTATATATGCGAAATACCTCTTAATCTATGGATGAGTAGCTATTTTTGCATTAGTGACTGAGGTTGGTGTGAGAATGGAGACATTGAGATCTATGGGTATACTAATTGATGGAATTCTGTGTTACGTGTAATTAAACATTCATGAATTTTGCTAGATTCTTTTCTTCACTCTGAAAACTCCCGTTTCAAAACATGTTTCCAACTCTTAAAAGGATTTAATATGTGTTTTTTATCTTGGCAGAATGGGTGAATTGGAAATAGAGAAGCATACCCAGTTCATAACGTCTGTGGAAAAGGTTAGTAAATACCCTTTGTTGAACTAGTTTTTGATGCTTGAAGGATTTAACTCTAACTCATTACTCATGGAAGCAGAAAAAGGGTTTTGATTCAATGGTAATGGAGCACTTGAGAATGAGTGGGGCATACTGGGGACTGACAGCACTGGATCTCATGGGGAAGCTGGATGCTGTGAATCAAAAAGAAGTTGTTTCTTGGGTCTTGCAATGCCAGCATGATTGTGGTTTGTTTATTTACTCCAAAACCAATTTTCTGGATATCATTTTTGGTTATTTAATATTTGTTTTCCAATAAAATCTGGAGCTTCCAATATTACTGTTATTAAAGCCAATGAAGATTTGTTAGCAAAGATGTGAGATTGCTCCAATTTTTTCATATGGATTGTATTTTGAAAGCAAGTTTGTTGCTTTGTGCTGAAAGGGTGAAGTTGTGTGTTGTACTCTTATAGATTAGCTGCCATGGATGATGTCTCTCATCTGCTCTGTATTACTGTTTGATTTCTGCCTTGTCTGTTGCTGCAAGTCCCATTACAGGTTTTCCATATGCTCTGCTGAGTTTTCCTCCAGTTTTGTTTTGCTGGTTCACTGCACCTGTATATACATTCTTGTACTTGCACAGAAATAGTTTGCATGCTTTTCTGTCAAGCACAACTTCTATTTTGTAGCCATGACACTACTACGGTCTTGATTTTTTCTCCAACCTCTTTGGACTCTCACGTTTACTCTCAAGAGTGTAAACATTCCCATGTTGCCATTATGATAGCATGTTCTTTTGACCTGTTCACCTACTTTGCTTGTCCCATGTAATTTCTTCTTTCTTCTTCTATTGTTTAATGGAAATTAAATTTTGGCTGTGTTGTTCTAGTTCTTCTGGATTCATTTATGTGCCTGGGAATTGTGTCTTGTATTGGATCAATCCCTGTTTTTTTAACAGGAACAGAGTATTTTGAAACTCTTTACAGAAGATATACAAGGATCTTGACTGGCCCTTGAGATTCATTTCTATAAGGAACTAAAACTAAAATTGGGATTCATTGATCCAGAACATATACAAGAGACAACAAACTGTGTGAAACAAAACATACATTAAGGTTAAGAAATATAGCAGAGATAGATTTTACACTACAACAACATGGCCACTAGACTAATCAAACCAAAAAAGATTATTTTCAAAAGCCTGCATTCTAAGCCACTTGTTGGAGTTTGCCTGGCTTGAGCTTTGTTGTTAGTTGGAAGAGCTCATGGGGTTGTTTGTGGATGGGGGGTGGGAGTGCGTGTGTGTGCAGCTTGAAGCATAACTGTGTCGTTGTCATATACCCATTTTTATTTTCCCCCATAGTACAGCCAGGGTGGATTTCTAGGGTATGAGATGGCCAGATCATGGGAGCAGGTTTATATCATCAGGGGTTCCAAGGTAGTTTTGAGAAGTTTTTATGGGATCCAATAGCATTCACTTGGCATATTCCATCACCTGCACAATTTGTCTTTCGTTCCGTTGCATTCCGACAACTTTTAAAAATCGCATTATTATGGGGCCTAACTTAATTAATTATGCTTGATATGGCATTCTGAGATGATTAATTGATGGACCACCTCAGTGTAATAGTTAGGCCCCATAATAATGCATTATTATGGCTTGAGCTTTGTTGTTAGTTGGAAGATCTTATGGGGTTGTTTGTGGATGGGGGGTGGGGGTGCGTGTGTGTGCAGCTTGAAGCATAACTGTATCGTTGTCGTATCCCCATTTTTATTTTCCTCCATATTACAGCCAGGGTGAATTTCCAGGGCACGAGATGGCCAGATCATGGGAGCAGGTTTATATCATCATGGGTTCCGAGGTAGTTTTGAGAAGTTTTATGGCATCCAATGGCATTCGCTTGGCATATTCCATCACTTGCACAGTTTGTCTTTTGTTCTGTTGCATTCCGACAACTTTTAAAAATCGCATTATTATGGGGCCTAACTTAATTAATTATGCTTGATATGGCATTCTGGGATAATTAATTGATGGAACACCTCAGTGCAATAGCTTGTTGGAACCGGAACGAAAAGATCTACAAGATGGGATGCTGAGAAGTGGCTTTTATGGTCGGAGAGAGTATGGTGGCCAATTTACTATTTTCCCACATTAAAAAGAATATTTTAATTGAAATAAAAGAGGGAAAAGTGCTCCATGTTTAAAATAATAATAAGATAGGAGGTTCTAGAGGGGTCCATCAGATTTATAAAAGAGAAGGAGGTGGCCACTGGGGGACATCTTGGATTTGTGTTTTCTTCTTGTGGAGAGGTTTGAGTACTCTCTACTTCAGAGTAGCCCTAGGACGAAAACCCTCAAGTGATTCAGTGAGGTTGGGCGAGTACCCACCTTCCCTTGGTGAATTCATCTAGAATTCGTAGGAAAACTTAGCAGTGCAGTTCAACTCAGTTTGGAGGGCCAGCATAGTGTTGGAGCAAATTCTTGAGGCCAGTTTCCCATCTTGGCTATTTTGTTGTATCAACATGTAAATCCCAGTCTCTATTATAATAAAAGCTGAGATTGTTCTTGCTCATTTGGTTGTTAATTTGCCGCATGCTATTGGTTATATTTTTACATTGCATTGTTCTGTTAAAATGAATGGAAATTATCATGGAGAAATTTTGGTTCAGTTAGATTTCTACAAGATATCCCGTTTAGGATATTACAGTGGTATTAGAGCCCTGGTCTTGGCTCAGCCTGCGGGTTTTCCAGTTTCCAATTGCAGTGATTATTATTGGAGAGTTTTGTCGGAGAAGTTGAAAACCTAATTCCTGCAGCAAAATAAGAAATTACCAAAAAAGGCTCGACAAATCTTTCCTAGTAAATATCCTACAAAATTTCGGCCAATTTGTTGCTGTCATTATAGTGATTTGACAAAATTGAAGTGGAGGGCCCATTCTATTATAATTTTTTATCAAAGTCGATAAATTCTAAAAAGCCCAATTAGTAAATCACAAGGATACAAATTGAATTTTTATCACCATTGAGCAAATAATAAAAGAGCCGACTCATTTTTGAAATTACGTGGAGAAAATTAAAGCAAGCGATTAATTTTGTTATGGCTGCGACAAACTCCTTGGAGTTGTGTTTGCGTAATTAATTTCCAGGGCCGAATACAAGGATGAGAGCCCAAGTTCTGGATTTTGGCGTTTGGCCAAATTTAATATTTGGAAGCCATTCAAAAATTATTAAGAGAGGTGAAATTCGTGAAGGCCACCATGCTCCAGTTGAAACGGAATCCATCCCTACTTGACAGGCTGAATTCATTGTCAAAGGAGGTCAAGTCTGTGGTTTGGTTGCTGGACGAATTCTGTCTGATTTTTTATTGGGCGTAATCTTTTATGTTGAAACTCTTAAGGAGGTCAAGCATGCCGGTTCGAGGTCCAAGAACGGATGTGTTCTCTTCCGAAAAGACGCATTTTCCCTCATAGAAGCAATGAATTTGAAATGGAATTACTGAGAGCAATTGTTGATGGAAGAAGGCCAAAATGAGCTTATTTTCTGAGTGTCAATGTGCCAAATCCTTGCCTGTTCGAAGTTCACCAAGCTGAGCACGCTTGGAGTCCAGTTTTTTTTTGAAATGTAAAGGACGAATTCAGAAAGTACAAACATAGCACGAGTTTCCCAGCACATTTGTGGGATGATTTATCACTGTTGGATGTGATTACTTGAGGAAAGAGGGGATCAAAATCTTTTGTCCCTGTTATTGGTCGAGCTTCCTTGTCTCTGGGTCGCGTCTTTGCCAGTGTGGAAAGATTTTACTTCTGTTTGGGAACAAGAGTAATACATGTGCATATTCTTGAAGGGCACAGTTTGGGAGCTTATGAGAGGAGATCCACTTCAAGAGATTGCCATCATTTTTGGACAGTTTGGACTGTAAACTACGTACTTGGGCAGCATATTCTTCAATCAAAGGAGAGATTGTGACCGCCAGCCACACAGGTGATACCAGAGACGCAACAAAATTGACGGGCAAAGAAAGGAGCTTGTCGTGCAAAAGGAGTGCCACTGCATAGAAGATTGTGGACTCTGTGTGGAGCAATGTTCGAGTCTAGAGGCCCACACATTCAGGGACGTAACAGTAGTTTCTGAGGTGCATTTATATGGAAGGAATTAGAGGCTGAGTGGTTCGATTTTAATGCCAGTACGTTGAGGAGGTTCTGTGTTGAAGGGGGCGCTAGGTATACTGTGCAGTGAATTTTGAAGGGTTGTAAGCACACTCTGCCATTGCAAGGATGCTCAGGAGGGGATATTGCAGAGCAGAATACGGTCATATGCAAAGGGAAGTCATCATAGAAATATTAGTGTTGGATTGATAACCTGTGCGTGAGCCCCTTCTGGAAATGCATAGCTGACATGTTCTTGCTGTGCATGCTATCTGTTCATTGGAAGTTGACTTGAAGATTGACATGCTGCCCAATTGACTATCCACACGTCATTTCTTTCTAGGTTCCACTATTTCTGAGTGTAAAACTGATAAATATTTGACTATGAAAGGTGCTGAACATAAATCGACTTGCATGGGGTGCACTTTGTTCTCTAGTTAAGTTGATTTTTCTCATATAATTATATTGCCATCTATGGCCAAGTCTACACTTTGCAGAAAATTCATTTGTATACCTGTATGCTGCCCATTAAATGGTGTTTGGTATATGACTGAATCGTGTCTGGCAGAAGTTTATAATGCTATTATATAGGGTCCTATAATGAATCTAGGTTGCTTAATGGGTTGGATAAGGAGCAATGAGAGAGTTGTATCCGTTTGGTCGCATTTCAGGGTTTTATTGCTGTAGCTTTATCTACATTGTCATAAACTAAGCTTTATTGTTGAGTGAATTTTGTATCCTCTGAGGGTGGAAGTATTTGTAGACCTAAGTTGGACAAAACACCAAAATGTCTAGAAGTTTCTGAAATGGGGACGGCCCGAAATGCGAGCCCTGGAAAATGGAACCATGGCCGAAACATCATATATATAACTATATTATAAATATTCAATATTAAATAACACATTATTTTCCAAGAAAAGAAAGATCGAGACATATAAATGACATTTTAGAAGGGAATTCAAATTTAGATGAACTCCAACAGATGATTACATGATGCAAATGTCCAAAATTAGCCTTTATAGATGAGGCTTTACATCCAAGGCTCCAAAATCAGCCTTTATATGTGAGGCTATATGTGCTAAAACTGAAATAAAATATGAGCTAAAGACAATTATGGCTACATTAACATATCATTAGTAATAAAACTTATCCTCATCAACAAAGATAGAACAAGAAGCTTGTTCAATAGAAGAGGCGTCTCTACTAGTACTTCCAGTTGCACTTGCACCACCATTGGCATAAATATCAAGAGCAGAAAGAGAGAGCTCTAAATCTGGACATTTGAGTGTTAGAAGGGACCCACACCCTTCTTTACCCCTTGAGTTGGCCGAAAAGGGTAAAAAAAAAATAATATCGCCTTTTTGCTGCCCAAAATGCGGCCAACCGTACTGTATGGCGTTTCGAAATCTCGAAACGCTGTACAATACAACCAACGACGTTTCAGCCCCGTTTCAAGGCCGTTTTGGCGTTTTGGGCCGTTCTCGATAGCGGTACACCACCTTTTTAGGCGTTTCCTACAACACAGTTGTAGACACTTGTCCTTAGGAGGTGTTGGAGGTTGACAAGGTAGTTTCGCAGGAGGCTAGTAGGCGGTAGAAGCGTGGAGTTTCCGATCAAAGGAGGGAGGAGCTGTTGGAGTTGGTGGTGCATCCATCTTTGGGCCGACCCACTGATGAGATGTGAGTAGATGCACAGGAAACTGGCTGAGCTGTAGTACTTGCAGGGAGCAACCCTCCCCAGGAGTACATAGATAGGGCTTGCAGCACAATTTGGCCACTTATACCCATTATAGGGAGAGAGGCTGGGTTTTCTCGATGGATATTGTTGACTGCCCAGGGATGGTTGCGTGAGTGGGGAATAGTGCAACATAGGGGACTTATCACATATACAGGTGCCTATGCATCCGATCCTTCCCACTAGATGGATTGGCGAGAGATCATGAGTTGGTATCCTTTTGATGGAGTATCAGCCTTAGTTTGGGGCACAATATAACAGGAGTCGTTAGATGAGAGAGTTACTACATGTTTCAGTGGGCATTGGGATGTGGACTGACAGTTCATCAGTATTTCAGTATCACTAGCCCAACATCAGCAGAGTGGAGTTGACCTCGGCCTATGCCAAAGGTTGGATTGGAGAGAGGTGACGAGTTGGTATTCGCTTGATGGAGCAACAACTATAGCCAGAGACAGAGCATAGTCTGAGCCATGGGACTTGGGCGATGATTGGCCATGGTGTCATTGGGATCCAGGTGCGTCTACTGGTAGCAGGTTGAGGTAGAGATGGGAATGGGATCCAGTAATGTTTGGATTGCTTGGAGGCATGACATGAACCAGTGGTTCATATGGGATCCTAATATCGGTTGCAAATGCCTCTACAATGGACATGTGTGGATTGCTTGAGGGCAAACAATCTTGGGGTGGGAGGGTTTGTCATATCCCCTTTTTTATTTTCCTCCATAGTATAACTAGGGTGGATTTCCAGGGCACAGGGTGGCCAGATCATGGGAGCAGGTTTATGTCATCAGGGGTCCCGAGGGAGTTTTTGTGGTATTTGATGGCATTTGCTTGGCATATTCCATCACACGCACAATTAGCCTTCCATTGCATTTCGACAACTTTTAAAAATTGCTTTATTATGGGGCCTAAATTAATTATGCCTGAGGTGGCATTCCGGGAGGATTAATTGATGGAAGTGTTGAGAAATCTAGGGCATCAAGGTTAGGTGATTTCTCTATTAATGATAACTGCTTGTGAATACGTTTTACTTCACTAGATTAGGATCTTCTCTTTAGTTAGATTATTATAGTGTTCTTCTTCATCAAACAACTACCAAAGCATAAACAATAAAGAGACAAGAGACACAAAATGTAGGCTATCAGCCAGGGCCAAAATCTCTCCCACTTGAGAGGAAAATCCAAACGAATTCTTCTTCTTATAGAGACTTCAATTGACGAATACCAAGACCAAGACCTTGACCTATTTTCCTCTTCAAGACCAAGTCACAATGCTTCCTTGATGAGTTTCTTCTTCCTTGAGTCAACGATAGTCAAACTCCTTGCTTCTTCCTCCTTCTCGGCTATTCTTAAGAGTTTCGGTCCCTTGATTTAGGTCTACAACTTTCAGACCTAATTCAGAAACCCTAGCTGAGGTATGTGAGAGAGACACCTTGTTTCCCTTCGCTTTTAGATGGAGTCCTTCTCTCCTTCAGCTTGGTGTGAGAAACAATTTGTTTTTCTCCCAAAGCTTCCTCCTTACTATCACTGTAATACCTCAACCTCTTTTCTGCAATGGATAGGTCTGAAATTTGGCATGTGTGGAAGATTTTAGCTCAAAAAACATATCCAAAAGAACTCGATTATCTTCCTTCCTCCTCTTGATGATTAGCCTTCTTCCTTGATGTTTTCACACTTTTTATTGCAGACTTGCTTGACTGAATTGCTTGGTGTCAAATGGAGGCTGAGCTGCCCTATTTATAGTGGTTCCCACATGTAATTACGCTAACTTCTCCTTGCCCATAGGCCAACATGCCATTTGGTGTAGCTTCATTATTTCATTTAAGACCGACTTGATGGAGGTGCTTGAGCTTGGTCTTGGAGGGTCTCTTTGACTCTTTCAATGACTCATATATAAATGTAACATGCCCAAGAAGGGTCCTTCATACATGACATTGAATCAATTTGACTTTTATGACTTGATGACAAAACATAAAGGCTCACAATGGGAACCTTAACTAAAATAAAATTCCTGGATCATGAAACACATGATACAAGTATTACAAAAATAATTTTATTTTCTTCTATACATTAATTGCATAAAATCACAATTACACGTCATTATGAAGACCAAACATAGTTACACTTTTCAACACGTTGGAACCATAACATGGCTTTCAGTGGTCGGAATTAAAAAAAATATTTTAATTGAAATAAAAGAGGGAAAAGTGCTTGATGATTAAAATAATAATAAAATAGGAGGTGTTGTCTTACAAAGTGTCTAGGCACCGTGACAACGCTCAGAGTAAGGGTTGTCACTCTAATCCTTACTCATTCCGTTTAGACTCTCTCCTAGACAAGTCAAGGGGGTAAGTCCCTAAGGTAAATGGATGAGGCTAGCTTGTAAAACACAGGCTCTAGGAGATTTTAAGGATGAACCACTTGATGAATTTAAAGCGAGTCTTGATCAATTGAGATAAATAGATTAAAATAAGACACAATCACAAGATAAAAATGACTACAGACTAGTACCTTTAATTTGAATTAACCGTAGACTAAAAAATAACAAGTCATCCAGAACAATTTTCCAATATGTGACGAATATTGACAATCGTGAATGATCAATGTAAATGCCCAAAACTCTATCATACAAGAGATTCCAGATTTAAAGTGATTTTCATTAATAACCCAGATCTAGAATTAATTAACTTTCTCCTATCGCCAATATAAATTTTGAAACATTAATCGCACTTGACAATAGAGAAATATTACGATAGAATGACACCAAGGAAATTTATGTAATCAATTCAATTGTTCCTTAGGAAATTAATTAAATGTGGCAAATGAAGAAATCAAAATTTTTTAATATGACAAAGTAAATCAAAAGGGTTAATAAATTGAAATTTTAATGGGCCATAGGCCACATGAAAATTTTTAATGTGAAAGAGAAAGTCTTCTTTTAATTCCTTAGTCACCAGAATTTAAATTTATTTTTTTTAAATGTTTTAGATTTTTAAAATTTTTAGATTTTTCTTTTAGAAATTTGTTTTTTAAAATATTTTGGATTGTGAAATTTTTAATGATTTTTAATTTTGTAAAAAACATATAAAATCAAAATCAATGTCACAGGATAAAAAGGCCTTTTTAATTTTTTTAGAATATTTTTATGATTTTTACAATTTTATAAAATAAAAAAAATTTAAATCACAAGTTAAAAATAAAATGAAAAATTGAAATCAAATAAAAAATGAAAAAATAAAAGTCAAAGCAGAAAATCAAAATAAAAAAATATGTGAATCTAACTAGAGACTTTTTTTTTGGGTAGATAAGCACCCAAACCAGTGACCTATCTCAAGGAGTGCCTTAACAGTGCACCCATTCATCGTCGATCCAAAGCCCCGTGGGCAACTAAAGACTTATTTAAATAAAATAAAAAATTATAAAAAAGGAAAGAACTAAACCTAAACCAACTCATACACATACAAGCTAAAAAGAAAAAAAAATTCGAAGTATTTGCCTTGTTTGTTTTTGCAGCAATGTTGCAAACATCTTGATAACATCTCGATTTTATCTCGAAATCACGATTTTTTGGCTTAATCGATGTTTGACGACTTTTAAAGATATTTTTATGGTATCTTAATTTTTTCGACGTTTGCCGATTTTTACAGATATTTTTCTTAATTTCTACGTTTTTTTGGTTTTTCGGACCCTTGCCTATTTTATCTCGATGCCGATGTTCGCAATGTTGGTTTGCAAAGCTCGACGGCGGGGAGAGGAGATCTTGGCAGCGAAATGATGGAGGGAGCCATGGGTATGGACGGATGGAGCTCACATGAATAGGTTGCGGAGATGAAGGCAACTTGCAGCGACGGCAGAGGAGACGAGGTTTATGGAGCAACGACTTTGTTGAGAGTTTGCTGTGCGTTTGTAGGTCTAGCGGAAAGGAGTAGCAGAGAAGGACGCGGGAGGTAGCACGCAGGATAGAGAAGGGTGCAACGGATGGCAGCACGCAAAAAAAAAAGAGCTCGATGGAGAAATGCGAGTTGGAAGTTTGATGGAGGCAGCGTGTAGGTATGGCAGCAAAAGGATGGTTGTGGATCTGAGCGATGGGCTGGCGGAAGGATGCGTTTGCAGGGTTTGAAGGCAGTGTTTGGAAACACAGATGAGAGAGATGGCAGCAACGCTGGGGTTTGCAGATGTGTAGAGAATGCAGGCATCAACAAGAAGGCTGCGAGCCTTGTAAATAAAAATTTGAAATTTTCCCGCAGTAAAGAAATTAAAATCTCCAGGCAATAGACAGGTAGCCGTAGAACCAAAAAATAGTTCCCAGATTAAAATGTTATACTTCTGCTTAAGATTTATCAGTGAAACCCTTAAATTTTTTTTTCCAGACCTGAGAATTTTGGAACCCTTTTAAAAATTTCCAGATTTAAAACTCTTTAAACCCTTGGACTGCAAAATTAATTTGAATAATATTCCTGCAAAATGATGTTGATGAACCCCAAAGATCCAGATCTTACCCTCCAGGGCCTAGATCTAGACTCTACACAGATTTCTTCCTTAAATTTGTAGTTGCACGATGACAAGAAGACACCCAAACGATATATGCAACGATAAAACGAAAACCTAGAAAAACCCAAGTCAGAAAACCAAAAAAATTTACAGATCTATGTACAAGAATGGCAGATCTATCAATCTGAGGAGTGTGAGTCCAACTCCGCTCCTAGCTCTGATAATCTAAGGCTCTCAACAACTAGATTTATCAACTTCTCACATTAAAAATTAATTTTTTAATTTTTAAAGGAGGCGCTTAGTTCAAAACCCTTCATGCATCACAAATAAAAATCTAATGATAAGCTTGAGATTAAATCAAGATGGGCTCTTCAGAAAACACGAATCTGGAGTTGGCTGGTCCAACTGAAAACTTTCTCGAAAGCTCGATTATCTAAAAAATCAAGATTTATTGCAAAACTCAATCCAACCATCAAAATAGAGTGAGAAAATGATAATAAAATTCTGATAAATAGAGATACCTGCTATTACATTCAAAATTTAAACTATCATTTAAACCTCAATGATTGAGCAAGATACCTG
Organism: Pinus taeda; assembly: GCA_000404065.3. Classification (NCBI taxonomy): domain Eukaryota; kingdom Viridiplantae; phylum Streptophyta; class Pinopsida; order Pinales; family Pinaceae; genus Pinus; species Pinus taeda. The sequence continues at coordinate 43,108 of APFE030301370.1, forward strand.
TACTCAAATCACTCTTTAGAAGCTATCATCAATGGCTAAAAAAATTTATGCATGAAAATGACACATCTTACAGTATTTCCATGAAGAGTAACACCGGGGAAAATTATCCCAAAGTCTTTCTTTATTATCCGAAAAAAATTATTACACGAGAGCTTTTAGCTTAGCACACGACTCAAAGGTCGGATGAATTGACTGACAAATGACTGCCTATTTAAAGGTAAATCCTCTAACAGTTAGTTCGAGTGATCCTCTTTAAAGCAATCTCGACCGTTGATGAGGATCAAAATTTCATTTAATCTCATCCGTAGAATGTTTAAATTCTTGAGGAAATTCAAATTTTTCAATTAAATGCATTTTAATTAACTCAAAAATAAAAGTTGAGCTAATTTTCTCAAAAATTTGATTTTGACTTGACCCTAGGGATCAAAGGCTTAAAATTTATCAAAATAATTAATTTTTCTTAGTCTCTGGACCTCTTAAAATTTAATTTTTAAGGATCAACGAATTTTGCCTTTGGAGAATTTAAATTTACCTAGGACCTAGAATTAATTAAATTTCTGGCTTAGGATTTTAACTAATTTTTGGCCAGAAATTAATTAAGCTATGAGGGAATAAATTATTTTTCCAACCCTCAAGACACTTTACATCATGATTTTCATAATTTTTACATCATAAGGGGGAAATCCATCTGTAACAAACCCTCAGAGATTAC
>APFE030301373.1:2406-30148 GCA_000404065.3 Pinus taeda
ACCGTGCATGAGAGAAGCTTATGTAAATTTTCATTCTTTTTTTAATAAATTGCCTATAGTAGCCACGTTGGCGCAGGCCGTGGACTGTTTCCCTCTCTGAGGGTTTTAATCACGTCAAAATACTCGTGTATTGATCTGTGATCTGTTTGTGAGCGGTGTCCTTTTGGTGTTCTGTCTGAGGAACTTACCCTGTAAATTCCTACATGGTTAGCACCTCCAAGCCAAGACTATTAGAGGAAACCACATAATTCTAACACACATAGATTTAAGCCCACTTGGGCACCTAGGGAAAACAATTTAATAACCTAGGTTAGGTTTGGTGGGGAAGGCATCCCAATAACTCCCACCAATAAGTTTACATTAAGACATAGTGGTTTTCCAAATAGGGAGCTTGAAATCCTTCGCCATCCAATAGTCAAAATCGATGCTTGAGATAGAAATCCGTTAGAGGGGGTAAGACTTAGGTTGAGAATACTAACAGTTCTCCTTGAAGGTCCCACTTCAGGGAACCCGGGTTTGAAGTTGACACCAAGAAGATGAGATTCGCTCACCCCCATTTGATAGAGGTAATATTAGTTACCATTCCAAGGATTTAAACACCCTATGGGGGTGGTTGTGGGAAGAAACCATCCCTCTTACCCTACCTTTCACTCAACACTTTGATTGTAAACATCAAATCCCGTAAGTAAGAAATTATTTGGAAGGCCATTGAAACATAGTACTAGGAATTGTTTAATGTGTAGTTAATATTTAGGCTAGAAGTCATTTTTCTCTTTCTAGGATGATTTTGCTTGAATTAGAGTGGTAGTAAATTGTAGCTAGCTTACACTTTACACCACTGCATGTAGTGTTTTCTTGCTCTCTGTTGTTCTTTTTATTCATCCTTTTCCTCTAGCCTTTAGTATTCTCTTTATATTGACATCATTGTGCCCCTTAGGTGTTTTTCATGGAGACTCTATGGTCTTCACCGTCAATTTCTATTAGGATATCCATTAACACTTACTAAACGAGTCAAGATCCCTCTCCTTAGAACACCTTCAGACTCTAGTTTCTTTTATTCATCCAATTTTTCCTCTAATTCTTAGTCCTCTTAACCCTAAGGTGCTACCATGTCTAGTGTTAACGTTGGTGATAATTTTGGTCCCAACATGGGCACCAATAACAGAGAAAATTCCAACGATAATGTTGGTAATAGTTAAGGTCCCCATCTTGGAGCTAATGTTGGAACCTCGAAAGGAATGACTGTCCATCAACCATTGCTTCCCTATATGTTTGGTTTGAGTCTTCTTGATTTGAACTAACTCATTAATAATCCTCTTCACCATGATCCTAATGGGTCACCTATGCCAAACAAGATCCCGTCTGATATTCCCAAATTCGAAGGGAAATCTTGAGATGATCTCAATAATCACATTATATATTTTCACATGTGGTGTTCCTCTAATTATATAACCGATAATTTCATACGTCTACACATTTTACAATGCACCCTCATTGGCGTTGTCACGAAATGGTATGTAGACCAACCCTATGCATCTCATTTGATGTTTTTGACCCTTCCTAATGCATTCTTATCTTACTTTTAGTTACCTAGCCTTTACTATACAAGTACAAAAATTTTGACCTCATTCCATAAAACCTTCATGACCCACATTTCATATCATGTCCAGGAATGGTGAAAAAGGTAGAGCTTGTGCAAAGCTTCGGAATTCAAAGACCGAGTTTACATGGATTGGTTCCTATGATCCCTCCTCTCTCCTTTTGGTAAAGACGTCGCATATCATTTCCCTCAAACCAAAGAAGAAGCCATCCATAAGGATTTTCAATTTGATATGATTTTTGCCTAATTGGTTTATGTCTATACCATTCTCCCGGACCTCCATAGACTTGGTGTTTCTTCTAAACCAGAGACATCTCACATTGCAAATGATGTCATTGGATCAATATATTACCTACAACCTTCCCCATATCTGCAAGGCTCTATGTGTTATGAAAAACCTCAGGGGGGGCCTAGTTCCACCTATGCCTATCCTCCCCCCCCCCCCAAAATCCTTCACGAGTTAACTCTTACCACGACATGAGTACATATTATGCATTTTCTCATCCACATCAATCGATGCCAAGGGAAACTAGTACTCATCCTAGTTATCAAAATGTTACTGTGAATCGATACTATCCTTACACACTGCTTAATGCTCCATTCCCAATGGCACCAACATCTTAGCCTCCTATGCCTTTGCCCCTTCTACCACAACAACCATCGCCTCCACAAGGGCAGTTGTATGCTTAGCATAATATGTCCCCTCCCCTTAACCCAAAGAGGAAGAATAAAGGGAAGGGTAACCAAAACCAAGGGAACCAAGGTCATCAACTTAATACCAAAAGGATGATTAGTCTAATACTGTAACCCAAAAATAGGGCACACAACCCAAGCAGAAAAAGGCCCTTCGAATGAAAAAAGAGTGTGCCTATTGTAGTACCTATGGAAAGTACACTCATGAATTTCTCCTTCTCTCTTAGATGCCAAATCATGGGAAGATTAAGAAGCTTCTTCTAGAGAGAAGCAACCTATGCATTCATCTTCCCCTCCCTCTTTACAACCAACAATGCTCTAGAACCCTTCCTATCATCAAGGATATGTGTCCACCCAGGACGGCTAAAATCGTCTAGTTCTTCCTTCTCTCTAACTAGGGAATAGGTCCTACCAAATTCTCATGATGAATTTCGAGGAAGTTAACCTTCAAAATGGTTGTGCCAATACAATTCACCTCCTAAAAAATCATCCATATACGTGGAACTAAAAGTATCCACAAAATGGTACCTTACATATTCCTCCACCTAATGTATAGGTTCCTTCAATAATCACTAGAGGTCCATTACATCGAAATTTTGCGAATGCTTGAGCCACGCATACTTATAGCATAGTAGATGAATTGGCACAATGTCCTATCATCATGTCAGTGCTAGAAGTTATCTAGACATTCCCATATCAAAGAAAGGATTTACTATATGCTCTGGTAAATATGGATCCTTCAGACGATCACATGGTTGTCTTTGACGTTGAAAAATCAAATCATCCTTGCCTTCCTCGCTATGTTTCCTTTCAGATACTAATCTATATCAAGAATGTTGTTGTCCAGCGGTATATTGTCAAAAAAGGTGCATCCACCTGTGTGATGTCTGCTAATGTCTAAACGAAACTTGGTTCTCCTGAACTTTCACCATTAACTATTACCCTCTATGCATATGAGGATCACCCTTTGCAACCTGTCGGTCTATACCAAAATTGTCATGTTGCCTTCATTGGAAAGCATGTCATGATTGATGTTGAAGTCATCGATGCACCTCTCGATTACATCCTCTTTCTTGGTCATAGTTTCATGTATGATATGAAAGTGGTTGCCTCTTCTATCTTTTGTACCCTGAGCTTCCCTCATAATGAGAAGATAGTCACAACCGATCAATTGAATTACTATGATCCTTAGCCTAACACATCCCCTTAGAATGTCATTTCGTTTATGATGGGTAAAATTCAATGCCTTCCTCGACTGAAATATGTCCTGAAGTATACAAATATTCCTCATTGTTAGGGGCATATTATGGCCCACTTCTTGTTCCTACTGAGCCTAGATATTCCAATGTTTTTATGCTTCAATCATAACATGTTGCTCATAAGCCTAGTACCTTCCAACAACCAACTCAACAAAAACATGTTGCTTCAAACTCAGTTGGTTCCTTAGGAGGAGTTCCTTGTGGATATCATCTATTTGGCTAAATTCCTTTCTTGTTCCCGCTACTAGGAATAGTCTCCATCCTTGTGATGATTATATTGATTTTTCCCAACTTTACCTTGGGGATCCCAATTTGGTATATTTATCCTCCTCAAAACACCCCTCCTGATAAAATCAAACCTTATCTAGCTTTGACGTCAATACTATCGATTCTAACTACCGCCACCACTGCTCAAATTCCACCACAACCTTAGTAAGAATCTACTCCTATTGTGAAAGCAACTAGTGAGGGGGGGAAAGGTCGAAAAAAGGGGGGGAATATAAGGAAACCCAATTGGAAGCCACTCCATCTACAACACCTAAGTTGACTCATCCATTCTCTTTGTGCAATATTCATGGCCATGCCACCAACAATTTACCTAATGTTCCCTGCTTAAAGAGTGTGATTTCTAAGGAAATAATTGAGCTAGACCTAGACTTCCTTGAGGTGGAAGTTATCTTACTTGAATTTTCCAAGAAGAAAAATCCTTTATGCACAAATATCCCATGTGCTTTATGCAATATGTACATAAACTATTCCCATCACTGTCCTCATCTCCACTATTTTCATGATTCCCTTACTATTCTTCATGATATGGATGCCTCTTGTAGTGACCCTTCCCCTTCTATATCTATGGCCTCTAGCACCAGTTTACTATTAGGGAAAGAGGCTACTAAATCCATCATTGTGATTCCTCCTCTTGATGTGGAAATTACAAACAATTCCGTACCCATCCTTTACCTTTCATCATCCATGGGATCAACATCTTCAGACTCCTTAGGAGTGTCTAAGTAAATTTCTTTAGATTCATCTTCTGAAGTTACTCCAGTCTCAACATAAATGGAATTTGAATCCACTTCTCATCCATCTCCCTTAGATGATGTTGTGTATGCTAACCTTGTCTCCCATGGTGATGCTTTAGGTGCTTCCTTATTGACATCATCAAGTGGTCTCTCTCAATATTGTACTCCCATATTCCATTCCAATGAGGATATAATGGGAGCGATGACCACACCAGATTACCTATGGGACAATATGCATCATCATTCATATTTTATCCCATAGCAGTCTCACGACCAATATGTTGTGGAATCGAAGAAAAAAAATCACAGTCAAATAGATTGGTTCAAGAACCTCATTCGAGCACCATATGCTTTTGAAGAAGGTAATATTGCTAACATTTCACCTACCATTAAGGTAAACATCTTAAATAAATAAGGATTTGAAGAAAACATCATGATGGGGGCACATTTCACCCCTAAAGAAATTGATGCTTACACTAATTTTTTTAAATAATTTTGTGATATTTTCGCCTTGTCTTACTCTAAGATGCATAGACTTGATCTAGCCTTTGTTGAACACCACATCAATACTTAGCCAAATGACACCCCACTGTAAAAAATAATGGCTCACCCACCCTCCTAAATGAGAATCCATCAAGGTTAATATCGATAAGCTTAAACAAGAAGGATTCATTTACCCTATTGAGTAGAGTTCATGGGTTTCCACTTGGTTCCTGTTTTGAAGAAACAAGGCAACATTTGTGTCTGTATGAAATTTTGAGATCTAAACAAAGCTTATCCCTGGGAAAATTTCCCCACAACTTTTATTGACCATATTATTGATGAGTGTGTGGGACATGAGGTCCTTTCATTTATGGATTGATTGTTGGGGTATAACCAGATTAGTATCTACTTTGTAGATCAACATAAAACTGCCTTCACTAGTCCATGGGTAACTTTTTCATATAGGGTTATGCATGTTGATTTAAATAACATTAGGGCCACTTTTCAGCATACCATGTCCTATTTATTTCATGACCTAACCCATATTATTCTTGCATATCAAGACAATCTCACTTCTCATTCCAAATACAGGTTGCAACACCTTGACGATTTACGTACCATCTTTTTATGATGTTGTAAGTATAACAATTGGTTTAATCCTCTTAAGTGCATCATTTGTGTTCCTACTGGTTGAATTTTGGGCTTCACTATGTCCAAATCTAGGATCTTTGTTAATCCTCATAAAGTTCAAACCATCCTCAAACTTCCTCCTCCTCATAAACTTCACCAGTTGTAGAGTCTTCAAGGGAAAGCTAAATTTTATTGTAGATTCATTCCTGATTATGCCACGACCACTCATGGGTTTCTTTTCCTCCTACGATATGACATTACCTTTGTTTTCGATGAACATGCTCAGAATTCATTCAATGCACTTAAATGTGCTCTCTTCTTTACTCCTTTGATTAGTCCACCTAACTTGAGAAGGATTTCATATTGTGCATCTCAACCTCCACCTATACAATGGAAGGGATCTTAGTACAAGAAGAAGGAGTTGGGAATGAAAATGTCATTTATTATGTGAGTAAGAAACTAAATGGACCCTCTATTTATTTTTCCACAAGGAAAAGTTGTCTTTGGTTGTTGTGTTCTTTGTTCAGAAACTTCGTCATTATATCTTGATGCATACCACCAAGGTTGTTACTAATTCCAACCCCATGTATTTCCTATTGATTCAATAGGTCATCAGTGGGAGGTATGACAGTTGGATTGTCATCCTATAGGAATTTGACTTGGAACTTGTAAGTCCTAAAAGTAAGAAAGGATTAGCCCTTATTGAGTTCAAATCTAACCTTCCTACTGGTGCATAAGACCTTCCCTTGAATGATGACTTTCCAAATTAACAATTGTTCACCATATCATTTGATGACCCATGGTATGGTGACACCCTTACTTACTTTCAAACCCAAAAATTCACCCCCCATCTCACTCATGACAACCGATGATTCATTCATCATCAAGCCCCTCTCTACCTTCATATAGGAAATTATCTTTACCATCATGTTTTCGATACCATCTTGCATTGTTGTCTCACCCATGTTGAGGTTGAGAAAGTGTTGAATTCTTATCATAGTAGCACTTATGGTGTCCATCTCTCTGGAATGGACACTAACAAAAAATATCATGTGTGTTGGCTACTTTTGGCCTTATCTCTTTAGTGATTACATTGAGGCATTCAAACACTACCCCAATTACAACCTTTTCCCCAAAGGCAAGACCTCCACCGACTCCTTTACACCTGGTTATTTTTGTTGGTCCTTTCTAAAAATGGGCCATAGACTTTATGGAGTTTAAACCCACCACTTCTAATCGTAATAAGTACATCATTTTGGTTGTTGACTATTTCACTAATGGGCTAAGGCCATGCTCACTTTCAATAAATCTATAGCTACCACAACCCATTTTCTTTGACCATGTCATCAATCATTCTCGGGTTATCAAAGTATTGGTCTCAGATTGTGGCCAACACTTTGAATATGATATTTAGTGTGAGTTATCCTTAGTGTTAGGTTTTGAACACCAATATTCATTGTCTTATTACCTGCAAGGGAATAGATAAATTGAAGCTGTTAAAAATATTCTTAAGACTATGCTTGAATGAACAATGGATATGCACAAGACCAATTGAAATTTAATGGTCTTCCCTACATTATTGGCCTATATAACTTCTATTAAGATCACCAATAGGTTCACTACTTTCCACCGTGTTCATGGAGATGAGGAAGTATTACCAATCGAGTGTCAAATTCCCTCCCTTCATCTTGCCATCTACCTCCTCCAAGATACCCAACCTTTGGAACAAAGGCTCATTATGCTAGAGCACACCAACAAAAACTATTGTGTTTCTTTGCAAACAACCGAAGCAACCACGACATGCACCAAAGCCTAATATGACTATCGATTTCACCCATGTTCCTACCATGAAGGTGATTTAGTCCTCATCTGTGATTAGACCCATGATATTATGGGGAATGTTTTTTGACCCATTATTGCACAGCCCTTACATTGTCAGAATATGTTTGGGTAAGGGTGAATATATCCTAGAGGGCCCAGAAGAAGTGCTTCTCCCCAACCCTTGTAATGCACTTTATCTTAAGAAATTATACGCTTAGGAGTTTCCCTTAGAATGCATGTTTTTGTTTCTTTTTTCATTCATTAGTTAGGTTGCATCATTCATCATACATTGGTTTCCTTCTTACACTTTTGAGATGGATCCATCATCCACATCGTATATCGGATATGTTGACAGTGCGAGACACTTCTTTATAAACCTAGCCTCGACAACTTGGGAAAGTTTTACCCCTTTGCATTTTCTAGTCCATTCCAACAATTTATGCATAAGATCTGCCACCAACAACCAAATCAAATATGATGTAATGATAGGTTTTCTAGTTGAGCCTTTGCTCATCAAATGCTTCACCTTCATGTTTTTCTTGATTCCCTGCTACTCATCATCCAACTGAATGGAATTTATTACATGCACAACCATGTTCTATTAAGAAAATATCTACAAGTTAAGCTTTTGGCACATGAATTTGAATCCATTTCATTCAATCATGTTCCTAGAGCTCAAAATAACTATGCATATACCAATGCAAATGGCATTATAGATTGACATTTATCACATGCATCCATAAGAGGACAATCATGAAAATAAATGGTGATGACATCAGATAATGCATAATCATATTATGTATCAAAATATCCATAAATGTTTAGAATGCATTATTCTAAATACATATGACATGTCCATAACATGCTATAATCCTACATAAAATAATGGGGATCACCTATGTCCCAACATCTACTCATCATCTTGTGGAGGATCTCATGTAAGAAGGGCCATTCTCCTATCTTGTATGTCCCTGACATCCTGAATGACCATACAAACATGACTTAAGAGAGCTCGTTAATCAGAGGGAAGATTGGCACACACATATATGTACTAATCCTCCATCTCGTGCCACCCACACTATATAACATCATTCAATTCTATGTCCAACCTTTGTCTGAGATCCTCCATAAACTCATTAGTGTCTCATCTCCCATGAGATGAAGACACCCTAGGATCCTTGGCCCATGTGATATGGGTTGGCTCCTATATCTTGTCAAATTTACTGGTGTTATATCTACATGTCATAAGTTTCAAAGTCAGTACCATATACATATACTTCATAAGCTATGACAATCATCAACATGTAGTATCTATCACATACCATCAGGACCTCATGCTCGCCTAGGTGGTAGTGGTAGCTCAGGATCTCCCTGGAAGTTCATACCAAAGTATAGATAATCCTTTATGTATAAAGGAAGTTGATCCTAATGGGAAAAAATCTTAGGTTGAAATACTCTTTTGACTCCCCATCCTCCTATTTAGCATAGTAGTTACCCCTAGTGCCGCATCTTAGGCTCCTATGGCCCCCCATCCTGGATATTGACATGTGAACGAAGAGTGGGAATCTTCTCAAAGAAGAATAGCACAATATTACCCAAAAGGAACAATTCCCTATTGTAGCCATCCTGCATGAACTAAATTGGCACTCCAGCACCGTTAACAACATCTAGGCCCACCCATAGTAGGTACTTGCAAATAATCTCTCAACTAGCATCATATTCCCTCTAGCGATCTTATGTATAACATGGCTACTCCTATGCGCATCACTACCACAACAGTAGCATGTGTCTCCAATATATCCAAGTTTTATATATGGATGGTTAAGTCCCTTATACATAGTGATGCCCAACAAACTCATCTAGATGCCTCCCTCGAGGGAACACTAGATGTATCTCTCCAACCACCCCCAAGGGTGGAAACCTTGTCAGAAAGTATATGTCCTTGAGAGTGATTTCGATCTCGTATTCCTGTATAGTAAAGTCCTCCCAATTCAGATCCAAATAAATGACTATCTGGGCCAATAGTGGCTCACCAGCCCTCATAATTGGGTTCTCAAAGAACTTGAGTAACCCATACCATGCAAGAGCCCCCCTCACTACTAGGTTCCACTGAACTTGAGAGTGTAGCTCCTCAAAATCTTGTTCTTTCCATATCACTTTTCACTCTGCCATATCTGCACAAAACCATAATTTTTGTTAGTATTAGAGTATAAACCTCCTTTCTAGCTCTAGGGCCACCTTAAGGGATTGATTCCTCACTCATATGTGGATCCTATGATCCAGATACCTAATGAAGGTTCTCCACTAGAACCTATGTTGTAACACATTTTCCCCCTATTTCTACTATACCCAATGCAGAAAATGGCCAAACATGTGTGTTACAACCGTGAATATGTGCAGGGGTTCCATACGGCCAAATAAAGTAGTAAACTAGAAAACTAATCCACAAAAAATGATGAGTAGGTTATGGCCACCAACCAGAAAGTTGCGGATTCAAAATCCACCAATTGATTTTTCAACTACGACCTCACCAAGTTTTGGGGATCTCTCCTCCTCTCCAAATTCACCACTAGCACAATGCATAAATGAATTTGAATTGGGGTAAAGATCCCTTTGATAGCAAAAACACTAGTTTTTATGTTGGCCATTATGGACTCACTATATCTCTATTTGATGAACCGTATTCACCATTGGAAATATCTCTCCAAGCTCTCTAATGGATTTCTCTTTGTTTTTGGTAACTTAACACTTCACCCAAAAGTAATTTTTTTTCTGTGAAGTCTCACTTTGTCACCTATTGAAATAAGATCTCTCTATATTTGTTTCTCATACTCTGACATCACTTTGTATTTGCACCTTTTGAATTATGTGTCGAGTTTCATCATGAGTAACCACTTTTTTCTCATGCTTGATGATCCCCTTTGGGCCTATCTTGTGTAGCAACATCATTGAGTCACCCTTGTTCAAAGCATTAGAGATGAGTCACCCTTATATCCCATGGAGTCTATTCAGAACCCCATTGAGTCCTGTTATAATATATCATCATCTCAGTGTGTCACATTCATCCTATATTTCTATGATTTGACCTCAAGAAGTTCTGATATATCTTTGAAAATCCTTTGTATGAGTAATTAACCATCCCTCTGGAATCATATCAATCACTTCCAAGTCAACCTTACATATTTTTATCTGAAAAGGGAATTCATTACTCCACCCATGCCTTCATTCTCCATCACACTCCCTGGTGTCAATATCTTTAATTCATATTATTGTGTTTTTCGTGCCTTTGTTTAGGACTCCTCATTTCCTTAGCTCTAGTGAGACCTCACCTGTCAATTTCAACACATTTATTTTAGGAGAGTGGCCTAAAGGGTGATGTACCTAAGATCCAATTTCTTCATTATTGGGTTCCTCAGATCAAGAAAAGGGAACCATCATTTCCCTTTAACTTGGTTGTTTTGCGTGTTCTCAACTCTAGCTCATCATCACACAATCGAGAATTATACACTTGATAGTCCAATGCTCTAGTAGATTGTCCCAGTATTCACCGGGTATGTGTGAGATGTTATACACATCATGAGGGGGTGGCCCTTTGGGTAGCCCCCCTCATACCCAATCACCAGTAGTAAAGGGCCACCCCGGGGGGTGCCCAATCACCAGTAGTCCCTGATCCAACCTCACATGTAGTTCAATACATTTTACGAGCTCATTTTTAGCGAATCACAGTGCCCATCACTTGAGCCCCTCCTTCAATTGCCTCATTTAGATCTACAAATCCTTTTCTTATTCAATAGGGCTTCTTTAGTTGTGATATCCCCTTCCCATCATCTTAGGGGAATTTTCTCCTATGTACTCAGTTCAATAGAATTCATTGTATTAGTCCTGACCTTTGTGTTATAGGCACATATATCTATGGGACTCTTTTGTATCTTTGTATTATTATCTAGCCCATTGATGCCAACACACCATGTATCATGTATTATTTTTATCATACCCACATTGTTTGGCACACCATTATTATTTGTAGTGATTTATCTCAGCAAGTATAGGTATGCCTCCCTCACCTCATTGAAGTCATGTACACACTATAAAGGTGATTTTTCTTTGACAAGTAGGTCTCACCTCCTCTGATTATAGTCTTCCCTATGTTGTAGTCCCTCTCTCTCTCTCTCTATTTGACTCCCCCTTCAATGTCTGATAAAAGTGAACGTACAATTTATTTCGATCATACAATGTACTCTTAACACTCATAATTGGGGAGTAATTTGTTATCACCTAAAAAGTGACCACGTTGCCATTTTTCACTAGGATGATCGAAATACACCATGTAGTATGGGTTTTACAAATTAAAACCCACTATCACCTTAGGAAATAATTTAGAGAACCACTTTTCCTAAAATATTTATATTTACTCACTTGAAAATAACCTAGATTCCAAAAGAATAATTAAATAAATCACTATTTATTTATTATTCCTTAATCATTTAACTTCTTTACTATGAAATAATTATTTAATCACTATTTAGTGATTATTTCTAACTTACCTTGACCATATATTCGTAAATTAATTACTAAATCATTTTTGTTTATTAATTACTTTATCAATTTTTCTTAATTAACTCAATTAATCATTATTTTTGAGTTAGTTCACTAAATAAAGATTGTTTACCATTTCATCAATATTTTATTCTCCTAAATACAATAAAATACTAACAATGGTTAGATCTTGATTTGGTATAACAATATTTTATTGTTTGAATACATTTAGATATATCCTTGCATTTTATTATAAATAGAGAGGTTTTTCATTCACTTTCTACACATGATCATTATCATTCTCGTCACTTTGATCTTATTACTTTCAAGCTCCCCACTGCGAGTTTAGCTTCCATTTTCTTCTTTTGCATCTAAGAGAAAAATATCCAATTAAAGCGGAGGGATATCAAAAGAACCCTCCCACAGAGGAGGACTTCAAAGACATGTGTTTACCTTTTTCTGCTTAGGTGAAAAATCATTAGTATTTTTTTTTACTTTCTATTGGATGTTATATGAACAACTTTGGTATATATATCTTTAGATATCCTTAGCTTTTTTTACAAGATTCTAACATTTGTATGCAGTTCTAAGGGTTGAAGTCGAAGTTTGTAGGGTTTTAACATATTTTTCTACTCTTTTCTTCTTGTTAGGAGGATACATCACCAACCATATAAAGCTAGATTTTTTATCCTTCTGTTCAAAAAATTACACCTAACACAAGTGGAAGGCATTAATTAAGATTTGGAGAATATTTTGACCAAAGTGATCAACAACATCATAAATGATTGGGCATAAATACATTATGATGCCACGTGGGTCTACAACACCACTTGGAAAACTCATTAGTTGAAAACCTTAATGAGGTAGCCTGTGAGTATGAGAAAAAGAGAAAAAAATAATAAATAACCCTAGGTGAAAACCTCCTCTAAGGCACCTGAGGAAAACCTACTAGTTGAAAACCTCCATGAGGTGGCTAGTAGGCCTTAAAAAAAGAAAAAATAAATAAAAAAGAGAAAAAGAGAAAAATAAATAAAATAAATAAAAATGTTGTTTTTTTATTATTATCTTACTTTGATTTGTGTGTAGGTAAAACAAACGAAAAGACCAGCAAGGTGGTTCGAATAGACCAACCTGCACATTCAGCCCAAGACATCAACTCATGCATTCTCAGAGGGCCCATAAAGTAACCTTACACCATTTTCCATCATCATCCATCAACCATAGTATTAGATCCACATATCCAAATCTTTTACATACACTTCTTTTTAACTCCCCTAAATTGCTACAAGAAAGTCTTGTAATGCTAGAAGATAACCCAAATTTGATAAAAGGATATAGATCGAGGAATTTCTTTTCTTCTAAGCTAGGCAAAAGAATTAGAGGTATCCCAACACCTTGATATTTCATCAATATTTATTACATCCTAGATTTTTCTCCAATGTTCACCATTTATAATCCCACAACAACTCAAATTCCTTGTTTTTCCATCACAACCATAACCAAAAGCCTCTCCATAACCATCATCAACTCCTCCTTGAATTATCAATACCCTTGATGTTTTAGAAGAGTATTTTGATGAGCACGAGGGATCTCTGGGACTTCTACAAGAGACTGCACATTCTTGTAGCAACTTGTAAAAATATTATAGGCCCAGGTCTCCAACATTCTTGAGAAAGATCACAACATGCAACAATGACCTATATCTCTAGATCAATATTATCAGTGCAGAAACGCCTTCCAACTCTAAAAATGGGCTTGATCAGGTGCATTATTTCATGTAAACTACTACAAGATTATTTATTCAACAATAGTATCATGAGAACACCTACAAATACACTAGAGCAATCTCCAACATCATGAAAAGGTAAAATATTAGATATGAGGATCTCTTACACTTAACCTTTCAATCAATTTGAAGCATTAGGAAACATTATGAGTGAAAAAAGTGAAAGGAAACAATATAGCCAGGTAAACAAGTAGAGGTATCAGAAAAATTTGGCAGAAAAATCCACTCGGTCCAAAAATTGTTCCCATGTGTGAGAAGTTGAATATGAAAAATATGTGAGATCATTTAAATATTAGGCCATTATTGCACACTAATGACGAAGTAAAGTGGGAGTATGAGGACACTAAGACCGAAAAAGGTAGGTGTGGGCTAGCTTAAGTACTATGTGCTGAGTTTTCTCTCATCCACCACCCGAAATCATCTCCACTTTACCTTGGCTTGAACTTCAACTCACCACCTACTCTCATTCCACGTTCTGCATGCACCAAAGTATTAAAAATCCACAAAGAATTTTGGAACCACTATAGGAGAAGGTTACAGGATATTGACTAAGCTACATGAACCACTCTGAAACAAGCTATAAAATGCATAGGGTTTTGCCATAGGACACAAAATATCGTTAAAAATGCTCATAGAGACTCCAAAAATTTGATAAAAGGATATTTCCTAAATAAATCATAATTATAACATCTTTCCATTACCTTACACACATTTTGGCACTAATATTTTTGCTTAATTACTTGAATTTATCAGTCATTAGGTCTTTTATGTCAATGGTCTCAATTAATAAAGGAATAATAAATCAATATTTTTTCTTCGATTATGAAAAATGACTTAAAGTGTGGAGTGGCAATTTTTTTTTTTAAATAATTGGTCAGAAGTTGTGCATTTCCCTTAGCTACAAAATTCCTTGTTGCCATAGGGAAACCCTAATTCCTATAGCAACAAAAAAAACAATATTTCATTGCAAAAATTGTTGTCCAAACTTGTGCAAGTGTGGCATACAATGGGGGTAGGATTCAACAGGAGAGAACCTACTCATACCACTCAAATTCATCATAATCCTAAGGTCATGGCCATCCAAGAAAACTATCACTAGTTAGGGTTCTTTGAAAAACTTACAAGTTATGATGATGAAGTTTCCTTAGAGTTTCCCTTGAACTTACAACATCTTGAGGAATAGGAAGTAATCACTACAGTCAAAGGGTTGGTAATATATATTGATGCAAACTTAATTAGTAGGGTCAATAACCTTCCAAAAGGGATGCAATGGATTAAATACGAGGGACAAGGAGTCATTAGTGTCAATGGAGAATTCTTCCTCCCTAATGAGCAACTATATGAAGACCAAAATGGTGTCAGAGGGAAATCCTACCATACCCCTAGGATGAAATAGCCTATCATATCCTCAAAAATATTTCCTGTGAGGGAAGGCTAAGCATAGTATATGCTTACCAATTTAGACTCCTTTATCAATTAAGATTCCAAGATGAACTACCTATTCATGAGAGCATAAGTATTCTACATTTCCTCCTCCAATATGTAAAATAGATTAGCACCCAGGTGAAGGGGGGTAAACAAAATTACCTGGTCCATTATAACCTAATTGAATTAATAGTCATGGATGCAATATAACATCTTCAGTCTCCTATCCCCTAGGTAGAATTTGTTGATATAGACAAGAATGCTTTCTTAGAGGATAAGGTTGAATAGGAAGAACCCTAGACAAAGTTGGAAGAACTTCAAGAAGAATCATAAAAAAATCAAGTAGAGTTTGAAAACCATAAAAGAGGCCAACTAAAAAGAGGAAAGAAAATTCAATGGAAAGCCTTGTAGCACAAAGAGAGGGAGAAGAAATCTTGTAAGAAGAAAAGGAACTTGCAACTACATTGGTATCACTTAGCACTCCCACAAAGCCAAAGGCAAGTAAACTTGCCCAATATGCTTCTTACATTAGTAGGAGAAAAAGCACCAAAGTATGGTATTATGGCAATCCAAGACCTACTTCTCCCACTACTATCACTATTGAAGAAACCCATAGCTCAGAAAAAGAAGAGTTTCAAGATATAAAAGAGAAGAAATTAAAGGTACCAAAGGACCTACAAAAAGCATAAATAAAAATACCTCTTGAGGAAATTAGGAAGTAAATACAGTCAAAGGGGAAAGTTCTTAGATAGGAACATGTTTCCCTACTATAGGAAAAACTTATAGAATTATAGGATATTGAAAGGACAAAAAAGACACCATCTCCAAGAAGAACCAAATCCTTTTATTCTTGGATTGAGGCATGCACCTAGAAACATAGTTATTCCTCATAGTAGAGCAAGAGAAATTGGAAAGTAACTAATGGAAGAGGATTGCCCAATCTAAAGGTGTTGTTGATATCACCAAAATGGAAGATGAGATGAAGAGAATGAGAGAAGAAATGGAACTCCTAAGGTTTGATGAACCAAATAGAAGATACCATCTAGAAAAATAAAATAAGCAGTTGAAAAATCAATTGCAGTAGAAACAAACTTTGATATAGGAGAGGGACAATCATGTTGCAACCTTGGAAACATCTTTTGGCACCATGGCATAAGAGGCAGTCAATTTTAGGAAAACCTAAAATACCTACTCATTCTTGAAAGAGAAATCGTGCCAAATTTAGATGAACACGTTTACACAAAAAAGGGCTTCCACCTTGCAAGAAGTCAGGGACTTCATTGAATTCTTCCTACAATGTTGCATAGAAGAAAAGGCCAAGGTATCCATATGGTATCTATACCTGTCGACCATGTGGTATCCAAACCCATATTTGGGAGATGCACAATTATTGGCCCTAACATCTTGGCTAAGGAATGAGGATGCCAGAGGTGAATAAGTAAAAAGGACCATGATTGGAGAGATAAATTAATCACTATGGATTAGACATGAACACTCGAATCCATCCATCCTCCCACTCATGCGCTCCTAATAGAGGATCCTAAAGTGGTGGAAGTTAACAAATAGAGGAAACTGGATGCCATTCTCCACTTTGAAGATATTTTTAGGTTGTTGGGAGAATAAAGCTCATAATCTTTCCAAAAGAGATGGCAAACACTACCGCAGAGCATGAGAATTAAAGAATATCATTCCCCTGGCATATTAAAAGTTTCACTTACCAAGACTCCTTTCCATAAGAGAATCATTTAGAGGCTTGGGTTCTAATCGATTGGACTTATATTAAATACACCCCTATTGTTAGGACTTCAAGAGAATCAAATCTAGGAAGATGAGCCAAGGGAATGACAATACGTTGAAGAGAACGTAGGCTTGCATTCAATAAACACAACCACCTCTAGCTCAGCATGGAATTTCAAACATGTTATCAAAGAAATAAATGAGGAAAAATAGAGGAAGGAGGAGGGGTAGGTTGCTCAAAGGGTGAGTAATAATTTTTGTAGGGGGTATGATGGACCTCGCAATTAGGTAAATCATAAGGCCCATTTAACCTCTCTTAGGCACAAATAGGCTATATTAGACCTTCCTTTTAGAACTTAATAACACATTCTTAGCTTGAATGAGTTCTTAGCAGGTTTAATGATTTTTTACATGTTTTATGTGCCTAACATGATTATTATGCAAGAATTAAGAATATTTTGCATAGATTACGAGGAAATAGAGCTAAAGAGATTCATTGGGCCTACCCCTTCTACAAAAGGTTCAAACTTGATTGGCTTAGGACAATAAATACTCCTTCCTGTTGCTATGAGGTCACCCAGGGAACATGATCCACTTTTCTAGGGGTTTTGGATGGAAAGTAGTCCTCCTTTCAAGGATGTTGCCTCTCATTCATTTTATATAAATAAAGGGACCGATTAGCCAATTAAGTAGTTTGTAGAAGTAAGATAATAATAATAACATTAGGAAGTCTAGTTTTCAAGTTCTGCAATTTTTTACCATGTTCAAGCAATTCTTCAATAATGAAAGTCATCTTTGGTTTTAGTTTTTAGTCTAATTCTCCTTCAAGTTTTTGAGCTTCCTTGGGTTAGGGCCCACCCCAGGTGCTCAAGACTCCTTCTATAACATTATTCTTTATGCATTTGTTCATTTCCGTTGTTTGTTTTTTTAATATTATTTTTATGCATGGGTAATTAGATGATTTATAGTCTTTCTTTACAAATCATATGAGCATTAGATGATAGCATTGGCAGTGGTTATATTGGTCAAGTAACATTATTTTTTATGCATTTAAATTCACTTTGATTGATTCTATTTATTTGTTGTCCATCATTTACTTTTTCAATGTCTCTGCACAATCCACTATTTTGTGGCTACATGAAACCCTACAAACATGTATCTTGATGAAGAAACCCTACCACCAGTGATTTCATGACTTGGGCATGTTTGCCTTATCATTTCTTAGCCCTTCCTTAGCTTGTTTTGCTTTCCAACCTCACCTTTAGCACATTTTGTTGCTCATTGGATTCTCTCTTGTAGCAAAACATAGATTCTTGTAGTAGTTTGCAATTTTCTTTTGAAACTTTCCCATATTTGCTTCTAACTCATGATTCACATTCTTTGATGTGTTACAATGTCCCTATACCCATGAAGATGGAGTTTATAATTGGAGAGAACAAGAAGATACCTGGACTTAGATCACCATAAAAATCACTTATTTCCTACAAAATTAAGGTTTACTAGTTGCAAGATTTTACTTCAGTAGTGTGCTTGCTTTCTTTGCTTAGTGGAACATATATGATTTCATTTAATTAGAGTTAAGATTATTTGTCTTCCTTCATTGCAATTAACATATGTTTTCTTGTTGTCTTTCATTCCCTACAATTTCAATTTTTTTCCTGTAGCATATAATAGTTAAATTGGTCTCTGTATAATCATATTTCTTCTCAGCACTTCCACTTACATAAAAGTCACCAAAAGAAAGAGATAGTGTTGACTGCACATATAGGGTCGACCCCTCTTAAGTATGTACAAACCATGGGTTGAAAATTAAAGCTAAGACCCTTGGAGTTGCACAAATGTTGTTGCCATACTGAGGGCCATCAAAATGTACAATAATAAGTTTACAATGAATTCAATCACTAGTCCACATAATATTGATTTTTCCTTTAGCTAAAAAGTTCTCACTCAATTGAGAATGGGGTGGCTTATTGTGAGACACATTCCTTATTTACAATTTTTTTTATTATAGCATTTTTACCCTATTTTCCCATATTATCTTAACTTAAATTGGTATCTATTTTAAGGCTAAGCAACATGATATAACCTTGAAAGTTAGCAGGTTACTATGTGAATTCATAAATTCAAGGAAAAATGCATTGATAATATTCCATAAAAACTATAAAAGTTTCAATGAATGATAAGGAAATATTTTTCGATCATCTGTGAAGGTGTCTTAACTTTGAAGGTCTTAACCAGTGTTACAGCCCAGGTACCTCACTGATACGAAACCTCGAGGAGGGCAGTGCCCTGATTGCTGAGCTACGCAGGCGTGGGCAAGTCTTGGCCCAACAAATGAGGAGAGTGGGGTCCAATGAGACCCCTTCATACAAATAAGTAATGTTGGAGAAAGGAAAAGCCCCACTGGAAGGGGTGAAGAGTTTGGGCTCGGAGAATGTAGCCCAGGATGGACCAGGAAGAAGGAAGAAGATGGGTGGGTAGACCAAGGAGGCCCAAATACACATGTCACAAAACCATAAATGAGATTAGGAGTCTCGAAGGGAAAAACAAAGGACACCCCAATCCCAGCAAGGAACCATAAGAAGCAGAAGGCGAAAACAAAGATAAGGAAGATGAAATTGGTCAGCCCCAGCTCAATACAGATCTAGAAGAATCAGAAACCACGAGGAAGAGATCAATGAACCTAGGGCATTGGAAACCCAAAACAACAGAAAGTTTGCGGTTCATCATTACAGATCTAGAAATGCAAGCTTATAGGGACCATATGTTAATACACGCGATTATTTGTAAGTTCATGGGTTTCTGGCCAACAGAAAAAGCTTTATGCCTATGGATCAAACAACAGTGGAAACCAAAAGGAGATATCAAACTCCACCTAGGAGCCAAAGGCTTCTTCACGGTAGTCTTTGCTAACCTAGAGGATAAGGTTCAAATTTTTATGGCGATACATACTTTTATGTCTCAGTAGGCCTATACATGAGACCATGAAAACCCAATTTTGCACCGAAATAGGAAGCTTTCAAGCATGTATCTGTGTGGATACGGCTTTTTTCACTCCCCATTGACTACTGGAGACCTGCGGCGTTAGAGAAAATAGGCAACAAGCTAGGAACCTTCATCAAAGCTTGGGAGGCCACACTGCAAAAAAGGTATACATATTGTGCATGAATCTATGTTGAAATGGATGTATCAGGTGCCCTACATGAGGGTCTGTGGTTAGAATTTAGAGATGAAGACTTCTTCCAAGCTATAGACTACGAAAAAATCCCATTTCGATGTCAGAAATGCCACGAACATGACCATTTGTTCCAGGAATGTCCTTTGAACAAGCAGAATGAGAAAGGCACGGAAAATTTCAGCCAACCTCAGGAAGGTTTCACTCGTCCGAATGGCAAACACTGAGCCAATAAGAAGCATAACGCCAAATCAAGTATCTCTACCAAAAGCAATCTCAATTCTTTTGAAGTTCTTGGATCTGAACAGGAAGTTGCAGTAGACCAGTAGGATCTGATCCCTCCAATGGAAGTCTAGGATGCTCCAATTGCACAAAACCTTGATTCACATCCCCTTCCTTCAAATGTGGCCTCTCAAAATCAGGAAGCATCAAAAGGACTCTGAAGGAGATGCGGAAATGATAGCTAATGAAACATGAATAGAGGACTTGGACCTCAATGACACTCTAGAAAAGGAATGTATGGCTCTAGTTAACATGGTAGAGAAATGGAAACAAAAAGGAATGGATTTCATTCCAGAGGAGGAAGTTGCAAGAGTGAATTCGTTGTTCTTAGCAAGACAAGATACTGAATTGTTAATGTAGAAACGAGGTGTAAGAACCACAAATGGATTGGGAGTCAAGGCCCTAGGTCTACACCAACCGCATATCAAAGCCAAGCATAAGAAGAAGAGAGGTCAAAGATCAAACCATGAAGTGCTTTAAGAGCTGGGTCAAATGCTCCTCAATTCAGGTAAGATGAAAGCCCTTGAGGCTTTTACACAATCCTATTAAAAATTTTGTTTAGCTATGAAAATTCTCTCATGGAATGCTCGAGGGCTAAATAGCCAAAGAAAACAAAGACTTTTAAGAAAGAAAGTTAGAAATGAAAGCCCTGATATGATTTTCCTACAAGAAACTAAATGTTCAAATCAAAAGATGCAAGGACTAAGCAGAAGTCTAAGGAAAAGTATGGAATACATGGAAGTGGAAGGAATGGAAAGGAGGGAGGCCTAGCCACTTTCTGTAATCCTCATATCCTCCATATCATTACAGCAGAAGCATCCATATCCTTTATATCTCTGGAAATGAAAATCATAAGAGACCCAAGTTATTACCTGTGTACTAATGTTTATAGCCCCCAAAAGCTGGAGGATAAGCTGGAACTGCTAGATTGCCTCTCTAAATTGCAAAATAGATATCCCACAGCCAAAGCCATTTATGGAGGAGATTTTAACATGATAACCTCGCTAGCCAAAAAGAGAGAGGGAATAAGAATGTTGAATATGGATGTAGAGGCATTCAGCAACTTTATCAAAAATGCCAAGCTGGTGGATGTTATCCCTAAAAATGGACTCCATAATTGGAACAATAAGAGAGGAGGAGGCAGGCAGATAGTCTCAAGACTTGGCTACTTTCTCATAATAGAATACACAATCCTTGAAGGAGTCAATGTAGAAACTAATATCATCCCTAATGGAGGTTCGGATCATTGGCCCATCACCCTTGAAGCTGCTTTCCTTGGAACACCAAAGAACAAACCTTTTAGGTTTGAAAAAATTTGGTTAAGCTACCCGAATTTCAATTCCAGGATCAGTCAATGGTGGCAGGAAGATCTAAACATCAAGGGAACCAGAATGTTCAGATTCCAAGCTAAAATGAAGCACCTTAAAGCCTGCTTGAAGTCCTGGAGTCAAGAGGTCTTTGGTGATATCTTCAGAGACAAAAAGGATTTGGAGGATAAATTGACACAAATCCATACAGAATGGATCCACGAGGACATTACATAGGAAGCGATCAATAATGAACAAATCCTCATGAAGATGTGGAATGAAAGGTGTCAACAGGAAGAAACCCTATGGAAACAAAAATCTCACATTCAATGGCTCAAAGAGGGGGGGAAAACACCAAGTTCTTCCATCACTCGGCCATATACTATAGGAGCGCCAACAAGATCACACGACTAAAGGATGAACATGGTATCTCCCTCAAATCTCATCAAGACATCTCTTCCCTCCTCACAAACCACTTCAGCCACATAGCAACGGAACTTAATTCTGATAGGGAGGAAGCCATTAAATAAATCATGGAATCCATCCCAAGAATGATAACATAGGATCAAAACAAGTCTTTATATCACCCTGTTACTATGGAGGAGGTGGAAGAGGCAATAAAAGAAATGCCCAATGGGAAAGCACCAGGACCGGATGGTTTTACCATTGATTTTTACAAAGCCTGTTGGGAAATTATTCACATGGATGTTTAGGAGGCAGTGGAAGATTCCCGTAGATCCACCACTATCCTCAAATCCCTAAATTCCACTTTCATTTCCCTTATTCCCAAAGAGGAGGCAGCTAGCACATTCAAATTTCGACCTATTGCTCTTTGTAATGTTCTCTAAAAGATCATCTCGAAAGTGATAGCCAACAGATTAAAGCCAATCCTTCCCGAAATTATCTCAGAGGAGCAATTTGGCTATGTGGAGGGCAGACAGATTATGGATAATATCCTTCTAGCTCAGGAAATGGTCCACACTCTTCAATAAAGGAAGAAAGCAAGAACGATTATTCAGTTGGACCTTTCAAAGGTCTATGACAAGGTTAACTGGAAATATCTCCAAGCCATTTTAGAAGCCTTTGGCTTTTCTCCGTGATAGATCGACTAGATTTTGGCCCTTATCAAGTCTCCCATGTTCTCAATCCTGGTCAATGGAGCTCCATCCTCTCCTTTCAAACCTTCAAGGGGTATTCATCAAGGGGATCCAATCTCCCCTTTTCTTTTTGTTATTCTCATGGAAGGCCTAAGCCACACCATCAAATCTTCTAAGGAAAGAAACCTCATTTAGGGCCTCCAGCCTATGTCTCATTGCCCAGCCACAAGTCACCAACAATTTGTAGACGATACCATGCTCCATGGCACCCCTACCATTAGTGAAGTTTAAGGATTTAAAACTATTCTCGACCTTTTCAGCAAAGCCTCTGGAATGGACCTAAATTTGGACAAGTCATCCATTTTCTTTTTCAACACCCATTCAGCTATTCATAGAAACCTCACTGAAATCCTTGGGTTCAGGATAAGAAGCCTTCCCTCCAGATACCTTGGTATCCCACTAACTGATAAGCCTTAGCTAAAGCTCCACTAGAAGAAGTTTCTCTCTCACATTGAAGATCGAAGAAAACTATGGACTAACAAGGTCCTCAACTTTGTGGGTCGGCTAGTCCTTACCAAGGCTATCCTTCAGGCCATCCCTCACTTCATGCTCACCATCCTTCCAGACCCCAATGGAGTTCTCCAAAAAATCAGAGACTTACAAAGAGCATTCCTGTGGTCTAGAAACTCAGATAAACAAAAATGGGCTCTTGTAGCATGGGAGAAACTATACAAGCCTAAGGTCCTAGGGGGTCTAGGCCTTCAAAACCCAGAAAGTGTCAACAAAGCCAAAGGGTCAAACTCTGGTGGAGGTGGATTAAGGAACCTAGACTTTCTTGGGAAAATATCTAGAAAGCCAAGTATGCTGACAATTGGAACCCTCAAAACATTATTCGAATGGATAATCCCCCTACTGGTTCACCCATTTGGAATTTGGCTGAAGCTAGCCAATCAACACCTCATTCAACAGCATTGCTTCTGGGAAATTCGTAATGGTGATACAACTCTATTTTGGGACGATGCCTGGCAGCAACTTCCCAAACTTGGGAATCCCAGCTTTCTCCCTTTGCAGAACAGGTGTGAGGAACAGGGAAAGATTAAGGTTAACCAGTACTGGAAAGACCACGAAGCAAACCAGCATTGGAGACAATGGGACAACAGTAGCATTCCTCAGGCTAGTGATCTGGATAACCTTCTCCTATCCTGCATTCAAGCCTGGAAAAAAGGAAAATTTGATTTTCACAGGAAGCAAATCAACTAAGATGGGGCAAACTCGAAGGAAAAATCTTCAATCTAAAGGAGGCCAGATACTATATAGAGAACAGGAACTAGGAGGAGAAGGTAAATTTGCACAACAATGTCTAGGATGCAGACCTCTGGCCGAAAATGAAAACCTTCCTGTGGTTGGTAATGAACCGCAAGATCCTAACTTGGGAAAATTTGCAAAAAAGAGGCTTTACAGGACCGTCTAGATGCCCTCTATGCAAAAATGCAGAGGAAACAATAAATCATCTATTAAATAGTTGTGAATGGACCAACACATTGTGGATCTAGATGGAGCACATCTTTCAACAATCAAACAAAATCAGGGATTCAATTCAAGACAGTATAACAAGTTGGATAAAAAACTATTCCAGTTGCAACTTAGTAAACACTTTATGGAAACTGAGCCCAAGTTTTATAATCTGGTCAACTTGGAAAGAAAGGAAGAGAAGGATATTTCAAAAAGAGTCACAACAGTTAAACGACATTAAAACAACCATAATACAGAACATGCGTGAGACCACCCTTAACCGATGTAAAGCTTATTAGAAGCTCAAACCTTCAGCTAAGGATGTGCAAATTCTTCAAATTTTTGGTATAGTGGCAGCAAATTACCCCATCTCTCAGGTGCAACATCTACAACCTGTTGTGTCCCTACCATCTTGGCAACCTCCTCCACCAGGTTTTCTTAAATTAAATTTTCACGGGGCTTCCCAGGGAAACCCTGGCCCAACCGGCCTTGGAGGGGCTATTCGCAACTGTAGAGGTGAAATTCTTCACATTTTCAGTCGATCAATGGGCGAAACAACCAACAATGAGGCTGAATTCGCAGCTCTGGAACATGGATTACAAATACTAATTAGACTGAGAATAGGGGCGACGGTAGTGGAAGTTGATCCTCTCCTCGCCATAAATGCAGCAAGAAGGTTACATACAAGCACCCGGAATGAAAAGGTCATGAATCATTGGAGGTTGGCACAAGTAACAGAACTATTAGCTCAACACCTCTTAGCTCTTGACAGGATTATCCTGAAAGTAATTCGGAGGACTGTGAATGTGTTGGCGGACCAACTTGCAAATCATGTGGTGGACCATCATAATAATAGTCAGGACACTTGTTGGCATAATGTGGAGCATGGGAGCCTTAGGAAGTCATGCTATTAGATTTCTATGAGGGATAGTAAGAGTCGGTCAGTAGGACGAGACAATTCGAATGCAATGGATCATCATTAATCCATGAGCCTAAACATTTGGGTAAATGCCTAGTCCAGCCTCTATGAAACGCTTCAAGATTTGCGTTGAATCCAAGGAGGAAAATGAAGCTGGACCAAGCGAAGCAATCAATATGGGAGCTGCAAATTCCAACCAGTGATCCTCCAAATTGAAACTTCTGTTTATGCAGGTTTTGATGATGCATTTTGCTTATGTGTTTATCACCTTCGGCATTATGGAATTTTGGTCCTTGCTACTGATGGCAGCCCTGTATTAGCTAACCATACCTTTGTTTTTAGTGTTGGTCCAATCATAACTCTTTGGTTACTGCCTAGTTCAAGGTACATAGGGTAGGCTCTAAGATGTTTGTAAGAATTTCCCTCTGACACTGACTGGTCTGCATTTCTCTCCTTTTGGAAATGGAAAACCTTTTTGTAACTCTATGTAATTTTTGTTATGTAATATACATATGCTGATTTACACAAAAAGATAACGAAATATTTTTCATTTGACATGAACTTTAATGACTTTTAGTAAACAAGTGCAACAGGTAAGCGTTGTCCCTGCCATCGAGATTAAGGATAATGTTGCTATAAAATTTCATATAGAAGATGCTATCATGATACATATAAAGCATACTATGAAATATTTAAACTGACATTAGTATAATATGGAGAAAATTAATATATATTTTCATATATGTAAGCTAACAAAAAATTATTATTCTATGAAATTATTTTACAAAGCACAATTGTATTCAAATTTGTATGATAGAGTTTGAAAATTTATATTTTGTCCAAAAATAAAATAAAATCTTGTAATTCAATTACAAAGTAGTAACTTTGGTAGCACTTGTTTGAATCACATTTAAATAATGTGCATATACAACTAAATAGATGTCACATTCATATAAATTTGAATTACAAATTGTTTAGTACATTGCACAATTACAAAGTGTTGATCAATTTGGCATGAAATTTAATATAATGCCAGACTCTTGTCAGACAAGGACTAATAATGTAACAATTGTGAGGGATTTTTCCTCGGTTTCTTTTAGACTATGTATTCAACCATTGACTATCTCATAACTTGTCGATGTTTTGAAAAAGAGATGAAGAAACAATATTTAACAATGCTTCTTTGTTTTTTTCTAAAAATTATCATACATTATCTAATAACTTTCAAAAATAATGGAGAAAGTAAGAATTCAAGTACAGTGAAGAAGAGCTACATTATAATTATATGAAAATTTACTGTAAAACTGAGGATTCTAATAAATGATAAATTAATACAGGTTTGAAAAATATTATGAATATTTACAGAAGATTAAGTTCTTCCTTAATTTTAATGAATACTTTACATTGTTGGTTAACTTACAATTGGTGTTGCTTAACTTACAATTTTACTGCAACTTTAAAGAGGATGAAGGCATAGACATAAAGTTATGTAATTTGTTTTTTTTTTTAAATAAATTATGTTTAATTCATTCTTAATCAAACGCTTGTTATAATTTTATACTTATGATTTTTTCTTTATATTTATTGCTTTATAGGTTTGGCATATATAATTATAGGTTTTGAGGCAATAAATAAATAATTACAATCTTGGACACAATTCTGAAGCCAAAAGGCATGACATATTATTAAAAAATATGAAGAGTTGGACTAGTTGAAAAAAATATGTAGTTTTATATATCAAATTGTAGTTTTATCTCATCGCTACTTAAGCCTTGCTCACACAGAAAGTGTGTTACGATGAAAAAGATCCACTAAAAAATCCTATTGTACAAGTTTCACTTAACTATGACAATTTTCATTTAACTGTGGGGAAAACTTTTGTTGGCACCAACAAGTAAATCCAAAAATCCTAGATATTGTACAAGTTTTACTTAACTATGACAATTTTCATTTAACTATGAGGAAAACTTTTGTTGGCACCAACAAGTAATTCTTCTACATCTTAAGAAAATTAAAAATTGCTTACAAATAAAATTAATTTCAGTAGTTCAAAAAAACAAAAAAAAAAAGAAAATATATATAGAAAATTTGCATATAAATCACAAATTCATAAATCTTAATAAAAATAAATAAAAATTCAAATCATGAAGCTACATAAAAGTTGCTAGAAAATCTCAAAATATATAAAAATTCAAATCATAAAGCTACATAAAAATTGCTAGCAAATATTAAACTCTATAAAAAACTTGCCAACGTTAAAACATTATTTGTAACAATTAAAAAATATAAACTATAAAATAAAATAAGTAGAATTTAGATGAAGAGGATCCACCATCAAAATTATTTGAAAAAAAATGAATTAAATGCATGCAAATTATATGAAGAAGTTAGGAATTACATTATTTATTAAATAAATCACGAATAGAAAATTATTCTCAAGAAAAGGTATATTAGAAAA